>OU015496.1:92005740-92310740 GCA_907164885.2 Dolomedes plantarius
AGTTGTTCCGGAGGTATGCAGCGGGAGGAGAACCGGTTTGGCCTGGTGTTCGTCTGTGCAGGAGAGTGTCGAGACAGGGGCAGACAGAGAGAGACAGGGGTCCGGCGTGGATGTCGACTTTGGCTAGGACGAGCAGTTTACGTGTGCGGAGAAGCCACGTGGAGGTGATCGTGATTTGTTTGGAGGAGCGCCTTACAGGTGTGAATTAATTGAGTTGACTGGAGGCCATGAATGCACTAGAGGTGCAAAACTCATGGAGTTAATGTAGATAATTTGTAAATACGCTAAAGAATAAAGGTGCTTGTTTTACGTTCCTTAATACAGCGTATTCTCGGTGATTTCTGAGGGAACCGGGTGGCTAGGAATTAGCCATAGTTCGGCGAACTATCGGAATAGACTGGGCAGTGAAGTCGAATTGCCCCAGTTTATGATAACGCACATATATATATATATATATATATATATATATATATATATATATATATATATATATACATACACACACATATACGCACAGATATACGCACGGTATGTAATTGGTTAAATATATTTCAATACGGGTAACACTGACGCTGACGGATTCTATGTGAACAGGCCCTAAGTATAGTGGATTAATTTTCCATGGTAAATGAATTTTTATTTATTTTTTATTTTTCAATTATATTAGATTATGGGCCGCCCACATTGTATAGTGGTTAGCGTCGCGAGCTTCCCCGTAATGGGTTCGGGCTCAAATCCCGAATATGGCTTGGTCGTTACCGTGTTGTCCCCTCATAGGGAACAACGCTGGCTTACCTAAACGGTGTTCCCATATTAAGCCAGTAAGACTGCGGTGAATAACAAAAGGCGAATGTCTCACGACAAGTGCCTCCGCATTAGAAATAAAAATATATATTAGATAATGGTGTTCTTCAGCGTTTTGAAAGAAAATTGGTTTACGAGATACGCAAATAAACCAGTCAAGGATGAATAGATCCAACTCTTTTTCTCGTCCAAAAATTAAGTAATTTTTAATCACCTTCAAGTACCTTCTTTAAAAACTTAACCTCTCTGTTTAGAGAAAATTACAATAAAAAAAGTTTCAGAACCATAATTATAATAAAAAACTTATTTCCTTCTTCTATACTTTTTTTTGTAAAAAGTGTTTTGTTAATGACAATTTTTACAAACATTTAATTCTTTATAAAAACTATAATTCTGTACCTTGCAACAAAAAGGTCAGAGTCCATTTTAATCAAATGTCAGTTCATCAATGTCATCAATTAAATGTCAGTTCAGCAGACCAGAACATCAATGTCAGTTTAAGGATTTTTACAAATTTTAGGACATTGGCCCTTTGAGAGGACATTGACCCTTTTGACAATTAATGTATATCCTACCCTTATTTCACTCAAATTTCAAAGTTTTGGACATTGGCCCTTTTAGTTCCAAGGTACAGAATTAATCCCCGTTGAATTATGTCGGATGCTTTTATATCGAAAAAAAATTTCGTTACACAGAATTTTCTTTCGTCATACCGGGATAAATTCACAAGTAAACATCTTTCATAATCAAGACATTGCAAAAACTGGAAGTTCGTTTTATAAAAACTCTACGGTAGGTGCATTGTGTATACAGTCAGAAACCTCCACAGATGGAACTCAGTTCGATGTCGTATGCAAACAACCGACCTTTTCGCGTATAGTATTGGGTCGTATATTATAATTAGAATCACATTTTCTAATCAACGTACTATTTCTACAGGTAATTAAATGAATCCCATATCACATAATGTAATAATTATTTTTAACAGGTAATTAAAAGAAAGAACTAACGAGGTACAATGAGTTTGATATACCTTGAGAAAATACGAAGTATTAATTATGTATTTGCATTTGTGTAAAAAACTTTCTAATGTCTCGCTGCACAATAAATTTCCATAAAGATTCATCTTAAGTTTTTACATTTTTATAATCACGGAGGGGATAAATCTCTAATTCGCCTCGAAATAAATTCGCTATGCAGCAATTTTGTCAATACATAGAAACAGCTTTTCTACATAATGGCCCCAAGGGTTCACGAGAATTTCGACTTGCAATAAATTTTGAAATATGGAAGTAATAAGGTCAGACTTTAATTCGAGGAATGATATTATGGTACTGCGATCAGCATAATGAATTCTTCGTTAGGAATCCTGGTATACAATTTGTCCTTAAGCCACCTTAAAATGGGCAATACCATGTTTTGCATTATAAGAGCTTAGTAAAACAATAGATTTCACATCGAGGCTCCTTCAAGGCTCAACACGCTCTTTGCGGGAGGAGGAAAGAAGAAAAAAAAAGATACAAGGAGAAAATCGTACTCTAACTGCATTTAACACAACTGAACCGTAATCTGGAGACGGGCGTAGAAGCATTTAGCGGGTCCTAAAATAGTAATCCCCAGTTAAGAGACAACGTAATCACCACTTAACAATACTTAGGGATGTAAATTTCGAAACGAACGTGGAAATGTTCGCCAGGGTACCGCAGGCAGATAATGAACGCGAGGGGGTCAGAGGGAGTCGGGTGTGCTAAGTAAAACTTCCTTAAAACAGGGTTGTTTCGAGATTGCAACAATCAACTCGCATCAAGTCGCGAGGCATTTATAATTACTTCTCCAGAGGAATTTACATCTACTTTGCATCTGATGTCAATAAGAGCGGCAGGATGTGTGATAATTAAAGATTAAAACGCTAGCATTTTCATACAGAGGAGAAGGAAATTTTACGCATTAAGTGACTAACTATGAAAGGATGGTCTTCCATTAACAATGGATGAACAGAAACTCATATACAGGAGTTCTGTTTATTGTGCAACAGTTATGTTCCCAATCGTTTGGGTAAGTGTATATAATTAGCATTATTTTTCAGGAAAAGTATGAAAATCTGGAATACGTATTATATTGAAATTTTTATTACTTAGACAAAAAAAGGGGGAATTCAGGTAGTCTCTTCTAACGAAACTACCGCGGGTTATTAAGGTAGGATTACTTATCGTTGCTTACCTCTCTCTCTCTCTTTTTTTTACAATAAAATTCCTACATACGAATAGAAGGACGAGTTATAACCCTATGCAGAATAGGTCGATGGTAAGAAAATTAAGTTACATATGTCAGAAAATCGGGGGTAACGTGTAGTGTAAATGTCAAGTCAATAAGTGAGTTTCCCAGTGTACTGATAGTTGGACGGAACCATATCTAAATTAAAGTGATGTTTCAGGAAATCAAATGCGTTTTCGTTGCGTTTTGCATCTATATTAAAATAACCCATCATGATGATCGGCACATTGGCATCAATATCAAACTCTTCATCTATACGTAAACTTTATTGCCACTCACCTATAAGTAAACTGCCACTCTTGATTTACAACTCGCGACGACAGTTTTAACGTATGAAATTTTGCTTTACCACCGACCGTTATGGAGGAGCGTAATCCTACGTTAAAAGACGCTTATAAATTCGCATTTATTTAAACATCATTTTCCATTCTATATTTCAGCGAAATCATCTACTTACAGGGGCTTAACCTATCTTTTTTCCGAATTTCGTTGCAGCTTTGACCTTATATTAAAACAACGATAAAAGGAAGATGATAAAGTGAACCTATGCTAAATAGCAAGGATAAAATTACTCTTGTAAGCCAATAAATTTACCTTATTGGATGGTTCAGTGAATTTTACTACACGAAGGCTCATCAGACCAGGAGCTACTGCTTAAAGCCGATTCAGAGCGGCTTCAAACATCCATGCCCACAGTGGCACTCGAACCCACATATTCTGGAATTCTAGTGTCCTAGCCATCACCTGGCCAATTAAGCTAACTAGACAGACACTATTACTCCCTTAAAATACTCGGCTGGTGCACGTAAAATATGTCGTGGTTGCAATGTCCTCCAAGTTCTCAAATTTACCTCTGGAGGTGCGGAGTCAAGTGCTCCGGTCTCGTCACTTGACTCGGTTCAAAATTCCGGTCAATCGTCACTTGACCGGCCCATATCGGGGTAATGGTGGTCCACGTATACGGTGCTCCCAGAAAAATTGGCCAGCAAAACCGCGGTGTCATATGACGGTAAGAATAATGTTCAAGAATACCGTCTGCCGCATAGGAGAAAAAAAAACTTCCTTAAAACATTAAACCTGATGCTTTATACTAGAATGACCAACAATTAAGATATTCGTAATAACCATCTCTGCCAATATTAAAGCTAGTCATTTAGACTGGCTTGGTAGTTTTAGTGTTAAAATGTACGAATACTCACATCATTTTAGAAATTTGTCTAAAAAATATTATCCCCTTTTCTCAACAGTCTATATTTCTGACAAATTTTATTCACTGACAAAATGTATAAGCTACTCTTGGACGTTTTCAATACATATAATTTCCGATAATCCACGCATAATCATAACCTGATTATCGAAAAAAAAGGATAATCATAGAATCAGAGGGTATTAAATGATTATACAGTTTTGAATTAATATTCTGTCAAAGTAACCTTTGATATTTTCAGTTTTTTCATTCGTTAAACTTTTTAAGTGTTACTCCTTTGTTTGTGGACAACGATGATGGTCTTTTAGAAAACGTGGATATTGCTTATTTTCTTTTTTGGCGATATCTCGTAAAATCCGCTCACGGATAGTCAGGATTTCAGTGTACAGAAGCAAAGTCATTTTCGCATGTAATAACATTTCAGATACTTGCACATATACCTATCGTTTGCCGAAAAGTGAACTGCAGTTGAACATTACTTTCATCATTTGTTGGCTGTTCCAATGCAAAACGTTTTTCAATCTAAATAATCCCTCCACAAAGAGCTAACTCAAAAGCTCCGAGAAATAAGCTTCTCGCTTTTTCTCTAATGACCCCACTGAATATAAATATTTCCGTCTTTTCCAGCAGTTAACGGATGCATTTCCTTCCCTTATTCTTGTTGCAGTACATATATATTTTTTTCAATAACAGGAAAAAATTCAAAGCCTCGGAACATAATGGTTGAAGTATCACGAAGTTCAACAATATTTACTGGTTTATGAGAATAACAACGCTTTTGAAAATTTTTTTTTCATTCTTTTAAACCCAAACAAACACAGGTTTAGTAATCTTAATCGCAAACGATGAGGGGAATAGAAAAGCCTTACAATAAATTCACTGAAATTTAGCTTAATTTGAATTTCTAAGTTAATGCAACTTCCTTTCTAATATGCATATTAACAGAGCGCCAATACAGTGATTTAAGGCTTATCGCATTAGGCGTTCTCTTATCTTCATGAAAATCTGAATTTGCCGTATAAACCTAGATTGAGCTAACTTTAGAGAATTATAAAGAATTTTTGAAACTTTGAAAATCTCTGGATGTTTAGTTTAGAGCATTACGGTCCCTTTTTTTTTTTTTTTTTGCTATACGAGGGTTAATTAGAACGAGACCTACTGTTTAGCCTATTCCAAACGGCTACAAACATCCATGCCAGTAGAGGGACTCGAACCCACAGACTTCGGTGCCGAACGCCAGCGCCCTAGTCATTCGGCCATCGACCGGCTTTAAAATATATGACTTGTCGCACTAGTTTTAGTGCAATGTTTTCAATTGCAAATGATTAGTTGCATCTACTAAGACACTTTATATACATGTATACAGTCGGTTCCGGTGGACCATCCGCTTATTCGAACCGAATCCTAAAGAACCGAAACAAATCCTATTGCATACGCCTAATAGGGAATGTTCATGTAATCGGACCAGCCGGTTATTAGGACCAAAATGATCGCGTCCCGATGTGGTCCAATTAACCGGAATCGACTGTACATTATATACATGTAAAAACATGATTTTCCCCCTTCTCAAAACCTTAATTTTGAATACACAGCACCCGGCCACGATCGCGTGACCAAAGCATTTCGAAATATACCGTGCAAGCAGAGCAAATCCCATCCTCCCCAATTCCCCCGTCATACAAATATTTTAAAGCAAAAGGAACATACCTCAAACTTCTGGATTTTGCCCGTGAAAGCGTCATCTGGTATAGGATAGCTGAAGATCTTCCCAGCGACGGTGGTTGCATCGGATATGCCCCAGTGCCTTTTCACGCTGTCTTTGCTGTCGAGGATTTTATCCGCCTGCTGTTGATCCTGGCCTCCACTACTGTCCAAATCTCTTAAAAGCAGATTTACGTAGTTCGTTTCGTCATCGTCGCCGACGGAAGCCGAAGCCGCCGCGACGAATACGGCGGCCAGAAAGAAGGTTCGCCAACTTCTGGTCAGGATAGTGTGTGATTTCGATGCCATCATATGGAAGGTGAGATCTATCTACAATGCACTTTTGAATTGCCACAGAGTTTATTATTATTTTTTTCAGTCCTAAAAACACGTCATTTTCACATGATAACGCGCGAGAGTCGTCCTCAGGAGCACATTACAATATCCAGAAGAGGGTCCGTCTGGAAGAGATGCAACAACATAAGTACTAAAGAAAAGAAAGATATACACGATATACACAGAAAATAAAAAGCACCAGATGAAGAGTTAGCGTAACATCAAGAAATGTAGATCGTTCCGGGATGTTTTATTTTAAAATCTCTTATTAAAATGTTAAATCATCATAATCAACAAGGTATGATCCCTATCATCTGCACGCAGATCGTTCATAATCTAATATTACCGCGTTTTACTTCAATGCAGATGTCCTTCGATGAAAATTCCACTAGAGGCACATCTAAAATTAAAATTCTCCATTACTCACACCAACGCAATAACAATTTCAGGGAGATTTAGATTGCACATCCATAACCCTCCCTTAGGTCATGAAATAGAATTTAATTTACCATCGCCCCGAAACAGAACATAACTAACCATTTTGTACGTTTAAATATTAATAACTGAATATCGGTCGTGACATTTTCGTTTGCTCAGTTGCCAGTATTAATAGAAATTTTAAGGTTCACTGAAAACAGGCGCCGTAATCGGAATAATAATAAACATGTCATGGTTTCTCATAAGTTCAAAGACAACTTAATTTTGATAAAGAATTCTTCATTACAGAATTTTTTTTTCAAATACTTCAAAATTTATAAAATGAACAGATTATTTACATGACTGCACCGACAGTTAGCATTAACGTCTTACTCTTATTACACGTACAGAAGCGCACACCCGTTGTCTTCTGCAGCTCTTAACGGGTAACAGAACAATAAGGTAAAGATTATTTTCATAAATTTCTAAAAAATTGGAACACCATTAAACAATTTTTAAGTCTAATTCAATTCTCTTAGATGGAAATTTCGATATATACCAACAGATTAATTGTTTGTATTGCTTCAATTTGACAGGTAAGCCCCCTGTCCGGAAGTTTACTTCACGCCATTTTGATTTTAGGTGAGACCTAAATTAGTCACTGTTTTCGCTAAACGAGAGAAATCCAAAGGGGATTTTCCCTTTTACTGAAAAATGGTGAAAACCAAAAATAGCATTCAGGGTTTGTTTGTCAGGAAAATGGTGTAGTCCCAGAGACCGGCAAGTCTTGATGGATTCAGACGACGAGAAAATTATCTCTTTTACCCAAACTAAAAATCTAGAGCAAAGCTTGGATGTTGGTCATCGGTATCAAAGTGTGAGATTTAAGAGTCTGTTTATGTTGGTATTCACTGCATCGGTTTGTTTAGCTCTCGTATAGCAAAGTCTACTACAGATTAAAAAAAATCTAACAACATCTTCCATTATTATTGTTGTTTCTAACACTGCCAGCACACATTCGCGAAACAGAGAGCGAAGTGTAGGGGAAAGCAGTGATTTATTGGTCCCGTCGCCGAGAGGAGGTTTTATGGCGTCCCTCGCGCCTTTGATGATTCGAACTCATACCGCCCCGGAGAGCGGTTTTAAGACGAATGATCAAAGCGACGAAATACTTCCCCCACGTTTGGGGGGGGGGGACTAATCGACACCAAAATGTGTCAAGAGGCGACGGGGGAGCTGATTCGCTTGTGTGTAGATGCGCCTTAACGCGGCAGGCACGTTATCTAATACGACATTCGCCCAGCCACACCGCGAATTTGTTGGCTTGTTCATCATGGGAGGCCCACCATATGGATTAATCTCAGCCTTGTCCTCAGACAAGCGGTAATCGAGTACACAACCTGGCGGTGGAAGCATTCAGAGAATACTCGTGAGCCAAATCACTGCGCCATTCGGCTGAACTCTTTCTATATTATAATGAAAAAAAATGAAAAACACACATACAGAGGAAGAAAAACGCATTATTTGCATTCGCCAACCGTTGTCTAAGATCAATTGAAAATTCCTGTACTTTAAACTCGGAAACAAGCACTTTTTACGGATCAGAAAATAAACGAAAATAAGTGATGACCTTGAATGTTAAAATAAAAACTTTTTAGGGCCTTTAAAAACAGAAACAGATTCTTAAGGACTTTTAAGGACCCCACGAATCTCGACACATTTAGTTTCAAGCCTCCGAATGCTTTAGCGACGCCTTTCTATACAATACTCCAAAGTTATAGTCATTACGGAATTTATTACCGAAATTAAACCACACCCCACGCCGTCCAGCGTAAAATTTAGCAACATTTCGGATAATTATTGTCGCCATTATCGACAACTTCCGAAAAGTCCATCAGTATTAATGTCACTGTCGTTACAAGCAATATAAACAGAGATTTACTTTAAATAAACAAATGGATTATTTATTAATACCCTATAAAATACGCATTTTCAAACTTCAAACTGACAAAATATCAAATTTAATTTCTTTCCAAAACGTTTATTGGGTGGGACTAAAGGTGGAAAGCTGCATGATCGACAAATCGAAGGCGACAAAGGGAACTCTTTAAAATCTGAAATCGATTAAATAAATACATAAAGCGGGGTCTTTCTCAATCATCGATAAAAGCATTTTGATAGAATGCTCTCGGAATAGTAAATGAAGGGTGAAATTTTACTTGTCGATACTAGCGATGAAGGGTAAACATTTGAGGTGGCATGAAATTCGTTAAAATGAACTATTTTAAACCGTTAATAATAGGCTGTGGGAATTTGAGTTTAGAATATCACGATAATTCGTGAAAGATTTTCTTAAAGTATCCGTAGACCTCCGAGAGTGATTTAATAAAAATTTCGATTCGTCCTTTACACATACATCATAGCCAGGTATGAAGAGCGTATCCAGTAAGATCACGAAAGTCTTACTTTTAATGTATTCCGAATTTTTTAAAGTTACACAGCTGATGAAATTCTGGACAAGGCATTTAATCGTTCGTGAATTACGACTTTCTAATGAGCATTAATGAATAAAACATGTAATAAAATAAGCCATCACATATGTTTAAAAGCAGCATTTTTAGGTAGAGTAGTTAAAAAAAAAGTTAGTTTTGTATCGTGGTGTTGCATATTTCTGCTAAGAAAATCGGGCATATTTTTAAAAAATTTTAATATTTATAACTTCATCTAGACAATTCTCAATACAGTCAATTATGTGATAGGCTGCAGCAGTTAGAAATTAAAACATTTACAAAAAAATATCTCCAAAACATTATCGTAATATATAATTCATCACCAATCAAAATAAGAAAAAATATTTGTCCCTTTTTATACAATTCGTTAAACATTCCTTCAAACTTTCTTGACTTTTCAAGCATAACAGAACGAATCTTCCTTTTCCAATTAATTACTGGTGGTGTCGAAGGTTTCTTGAATTAAAGTGAAAATTCAAAGTAACAAACTCTTATAAAGTATCAAACAACTCGAGTGTACAACTAAGGTGGCCTTATTACACAAGCATGTAAGGACTGCCTCACCATTACATAGACAAAAACTTCTCAACTCAAATTCTGATCGCGTAAGTTCTTTCATTATCGAGGGAGAGACTGCTGTGTGGCTGGAGCGATAGAAGCCGGCACAAGAATGTACGGGATCGTCAGCAGTTAGTAGGCAGTAAAGTTGATGAGCGAGGTAAACGCGGCTTGACTTGAACCTGATCTGGTGTCGTCACGTATGTAAAATAATATGGGGGAAAACATTCCAGTGGTTTTTAAACAGTTGACTCATACCTTTGTGCCTGCCTATAATACGTAGCATGAGTGGTGATTTCACCGCAAGTTCAGGACCTCAAGGCTAGAATAATAAGGGCAAGTTATCTTGGATACCGTGGGTTACAGTGAGTCTGGATGGCATTTGACCCCCAGAAACCATTACTTTTGCACCTGGTCGGACATATCCGCGGCTTCAGCACGGCCCATCTAGTTGCCTAGTTCCACCATTCTGCTTCCTATCCGCAGTCGCAGCTTCTTGCGTCCTCTTTCCTAATTACAATTCCATGGCTTCTCATTTACACATGCTCTCGATTGTGGACGGTGAGAAGCTACGATTAGGAATTTCATAGCGAGGTTGGTTGAGACAGCTATGATAATTTTTTTTTTGGCTACACGAGGGTTAACTATACCGGGACCTACTGCTTAAAGTCGATTCCGAACAGCTACGAACATCCACGCTAATAGTGGGGCTCGAACCCAACAGGCTGGTACCGGATGCCAGCGCCCTAGCCATTGGGCCATCGCCCAGCATTTCATGAGAGGCGACTGGAACGTGAACTTATGAGAAATGGACTACAATGCAAAAAATGCAATCACATTGATATTTGTCGGTCAAAGTAATTTTTTTCTTCTCATCTGCAGTCACCTTTTGCTGCAGAAGACATGAATACAGCAGGTCCTACAGTTTAGCCTGTTCGGCTACCTTGGGTAGGTCGAAGTTAGAGCTCCGGGCCTGAGAAACTTCAGGACCGTATTCTACGTGCAAACCACTCAGAGACGGACCTGGATTGAACACCGCATTCTTCAGAAAACCGGTCCTTTTTTTAATACGAGTACATCACGATAAAATCCAAACAACAAATGAGATTTCCAATCTTATGATGCCACAATAACGCATTTAAATGGGGAAATGTTTAACACGCAATACATTTTCACTCCTGCACAGCGTTAAAAAATAACATTACAAGTCAGTCGTAATAATAACAGGCCTTTATTTAAATAAACGCCTTTCCGGGATATGCAATACACATGCGCGCGCACACACACACACACACCTAATAAAAGTATTTTCTAATTAGAACAAAAACGAGTAGCAATTCACACACATGAAAAGTAATTACAGATACCTTCGGAACACAATAGCAAGTTATTTTACCTCCCAAGAGAAATTAGTTTTAATCAATTCAGAAATCGGATTCCCAGCAAAGAGATTATGGAATTAATCACTTTCAGACTAAAGAACAATTGCATACGGCGCTGTGATTACCTGATAACACATTGCTCTCGCTTGTAATTTATTAACAAAGTGTTTTTTTCAATTTCTAACTCATTAAATAACAGCAATAATACCTATACAAAATACATTTTATCAAGCAAGGATTTCAGAATTCAGCAGACATATATATATATATATATATATATATATATATATATATATATATATATTATGTCTGCTGAATTCTGAAATCCTTGCTTGATAAAATGTATTTTGTATAGGTATTATTACTGTTATTTAATGAGTTAGAAATTGAAAACACTATATATATATATATAGTTTTTCATCTTCAATTACTGAACGTAACATGGCATTTCTAGTTACAAATCCTAAAATAACTTTGTGACATTGGACTAAACCATTGCATTGTACAATACATTATTGTTGTTGTTTCTAATTTCTCCTGGTCTACCGTTAGACCAGGTCCATGAGTCGATACATCTTCAGTACGTCCATCAGGAGGGATCTGAGGGATCAGGTCTGAGCTAGGTTTCCTCAGTAGGTGTCATAACATTCCACAATAACTTATTATTGTAGTGTTACAGTATAAACAGATAATGTCATGACAGGAATTCTGGTGATGTTACAAAGAATTTCTACGATATTAGATTTAAAAAAAATATCAATACAAAGAGGAAAAGTAACCGTCGCAACAGCAATAAGGTAGTTGCACGTCCATCTCAACTCGTGCAAAACAAAAACAAAAAACGAAGGGCAAAATGTTTGTCGTTAAACGCTTAGATTACTAAAACTCATATAGAAATGCATACCAGATCTCCATGTGTAAAACGCATGGCATCCATTTTCAGCCCTTCTTTTTCTCGTGGCTGCATTAGTGGCGTTGCATGAAACTGTCTTATACAACCTCACACTAAGGGGAAAAAATTAGAGATAGTGAGAGAGACAAACAAATAGAGCGTGAGACAGAGATTCTCCTAGTAAGTAACCAAATAAAGAGGACGACTCCGACATGAATACAAAGCATAGTAAATAATACCCTAGACTACCAATTACCGACCGATCCATCACGGTATTCATGGCCAAAGAGGAAAAGAGACAAAAATATTTCTTTATCAGAATTTCAACCTGGCGCGTAAGCAACGGCTTAGATGAAACAAAAACATTTGTAAAGATGAAAACTTGAGATTCGATATAACATATTAATCGAGTGATTTCAAATTGCATATGTAGTTCATCAGCAATCTCTAGACAGTTCATCCTCCACCCCCAACTTCTTTTTTTTTTTTTTTGTCTTCCGAAGCAATTTTTAGTTTATCCGTGTCTCCCGAGCAGCAGAAGCACAGTTAACAGGTAAAATATACGCTGATAGGTATAAAGCTAAGAGCAATCCGTCTTGTGCTATGTATAATGCACATCGAGAAGCGACTCTAGAATACTAAAGCTTTAGAACCTCCTAAATCTTATCCCCGCCCTCCATATTTTGTCTTATCAGGTTCAGGGTAATACTTTTCTAAAGGGAATTGGCTATTTCCAGGGAAAGATGTACTGCACTGCAGAAACAACTATAGTGTACAGTCACTTATAAGGGTAGTGATCTATAGTTTGGTTTGGTTTGGAGAGCTATGGTTATTTTTTTTTTTTTGCTACACAAGGGGTAATTAGACCAGGACCCACGGCTTAAAGCCGATTCCGAACGGCTACAAACATCCATGCCTATTGTGGGACTCGAAACCACAGACTAGTACCGAGTGTCTTAAAATTAATTTTATTAGAGGACTTTCTCTCGAAAGAAGCCTACAACTACTGGCACTCTATAAAACACGCGTTCTTATACTCTTTCGTGAATAGCTTTGAACAAGAATATCAAATTTTAATTACATAAAACGAAATAAAAGACATGTCAATATGATTGATTTTAACGTTATAAATAACCTAGGTATTACTAAAATGTTATCTTGAGAGAATGATGTGCTCCGAAAGTCGCTATTGATCCATAGAGGCGACCGAAAGTTACTCACAATCTAAACGAAGGTATACTGAACTAGTCACTTGTAATTGGTTTACTGGCGATGGTTTGACAGTTAGTAATCTTATTTCCACCGCTACAGAATACCGTGCATGCTAGATTTATGTACACGTTAGATTTAAAAGCAAATCTTCGCACTAAATATAGAACTCGCCTTCGCAAAATAATCAAGTTCCAATTCCTCAGAGAATGGATAGTTCCAGTTAATGTTGGGTGAGAATGACCGCCATTAAATAGTTTCTAAGTTAAAGCAATGGCGGCAAATGGGTTTTCAGCAGGACTATCGCCTGCTGAGAATTTATGTTATACGATACTCGTTCTAATATTAGTCGAGTGACGTTAAAAAATAATTGTGACTTCCTCTAGTGTCGTTGAAAACCACGAAAAATGAAAACGGAATGCGTACGGACTTCTTGCTAGGGGAATGCGAATAATCATTAAAAGTCGCATTTACGCTGTAGGAAATCCTAAAATTTTAATAATTCATTACGCAATTGAATGGATATGATCTTTGAAATAAGATTCAAAAGTCATCTTTTTCGCCAAAAATATCGGCGTGACGACGGCAGTTTGTGACATTTAATTAAACCCTTTAAAGATACCTTAATCACATTTAATAAAAGTCTGGCTTAACTACTACGTTATAAAATTAAATCTTTAGGTAGAAATTTTCAGAACCTACAATCATTTATTTAGTTAGTTATAGCTAAATGAAGTTATTTGATTATTCCGACTTAACAGAAGCGAATTATACAGAGATTTCTATTTGCAGAACTTTTAAATTTAATAATGTAAGAATCTGAGCATACAACTTTGACAATAGCAGGTACTGTGATAAAAGAACAATTTTTATTATAATGTAAATGCAGTTTAACACTTGAGTTTCAACAAAGATTGTTCAAGTTTGATACGTCAAGTCTGATATAATTCCGTAGACGTCCCATTTAATCCCGTCACGCGTGGCAGAACATATCTGGCGTAAAATCAGCAAAGGCGGCAGTAGTTGTTCTAGAATATAGTTCATCCAAGTTAGCAGGAAAAAAAAAAAATCCCTAAACCCGATTTAGTTTCATGACACTCACATATGTACACTTCAATCGAAATTTTGCAGAATTTCTCTGAGAACAGCATCGGAAACCCGTGCTTTTCCTGCAGACCTGAGGCGATGTGCAGAAAGGCCTGTTTCTAAAAAATTCTCCCTGGTAGGTTTAGAGTGTCACGGTCAACTTTTGCTACAAAAGGGCTAATTAGACCGGGACTTGCATTTTAAAGTAGATTCCGAATGGCTACAATAGTGGGTTCGAGTCTCCAATGCGAACAAGTGAGACTCGAATCCACAGGCTCTGGACCCTATTATAAATACCGGTTTCAATCTAATTATCAATTTAAAAAATTTAACATTGCTGACTCAGCAGAAAATACTCTGCTTGCATAACGATTTAAATTGGTTCACACTTTTATACAAAACATCTAAATTATGTCATAGAAACGAAAATGCTGACTGCAAGCAACAATTTATCTATTTTCAAACTTAACGGTCTATAGCTTCGAATAAAAAATCACAATAGAACAAACAACTTGACTAGTATTCTTCCATTCCACACATCACAACCAACCACGTGCTCCTCCCCAACTGTCAAATAAATGCAAGTATGTGTGTACCGAGATATTTAGCACGACAGAATCAACATTGTATCTCAGAGACTGGACGATTTTCAATCCGATTAGCTCCTCGTCGCGACAAGCCAAGGATTTTCCAAGAAATCTGGCCGGAAGATCTCTCTCTCCAGTTTCTTCCGCAGATATCGGATTTAAAGATCGACTTCCTCGAAAAGTAGAGTTGTAAGTGGGCACGTTAGAGTCAAGCAAATAATGGCAAAAAGATTTATACTCGTCAGGGTGTATGCATAACAGACATTCACTGGAGGAAATTGAGACACTGAGGGTAAAATATCGAGACATTTTTGATACGAGCTTGAAATAATACTTAATATATAATACTCGTAGTAAACCATTTCTGTATACAGAAGGCAAAAATTATTGAATTTTACAACAGAGCTAAATGAAATCAACTAAGGGCCTGTTCACACAGGAGTCCGGTAACGGAAGCGTAAAAGGAAAGATGGCGCTGAGACGGAAATAAACCAATCATAGGCGTTAAAAATTTCGTTGCTAATCGTTTGGAGGTTTGTTATTGGTTAAATATATTTCAATACTGTAACGCTTCCGCTACCGGACTCCTATGTGAACAGGCCCGTAGAGTTGTTTACTTCGATACAATGATGGGACATGATGCCCTTTCTAAACAGGCCAAATCGCTTATATGTAAGGGTACGAGTTAGTACTTTGCACCACTGAAATGAGCGCAAAAAATATGTAAGAAAGTTAGTCTATTTGTGAAAAGTGGACTTGGCGCCTTTTATGTCCGGCGGACAGATTTATTAACCACCAAAACCCTCTTTTCACTGTTAAAGAAACTGTAACTAATGAATGACAGCGCATATAATGACATTAGAGAGATAAGCATATATTAGAAAGCATGTTGTATTGTAATGAAGCAATTGAAAGGAGGAACTTCCAGATATTAATTAGAAAATAAAATAAAATAGAATTTCAAGGTTACTCGCTCTTGGGATTAATTGAATTATCATGTCATCGGAATGAAAACTAGCAACAAAGGAAGAGTTAACAATGAAATAATGAACAGCGAGTTGCCTCATACAGCGTCAAGGAAACAATATGAGGGTTACAGAACGTAGCTTCCTAATAGAACTTCCCTCTTAATTTTTTCCAGTGCTTCCTACTGTATATTAATTAACGGGAAATAAATTTGGATTCATGTACGAACTGCATTCGTTTAAACCGTTTGACATGGCGGATAAGTGAGAAAATTGTGATGTGTGGGATACAAATTCTTACCCTTTTGCTCAGATTTTTATTACACCATTTTCATGTACGCATATTATCGCAGCTCTCTCTCTCTCTCACACACACACACACGAGGGGGAAAAATTCAAAATAAACCAAATATTTATTAGGTGACATTAGACATATTTTGAAGCATCTTCGTGGTGACAAAAAAATTTGAAGGTGAACTTGCATGAATGTACAGGATGACAATTATGAAGTTATATGAAATAAAAAAATGAAATTTTAAAAAACTACTGAGTTCAAAAATTTTATTCAAATTTGAAAAGTAACTACAGATAATCAGATTTAGTTTACGACATGTTTGATATGCTTGCCATCAATGGACCCCTCAGCCCGCAAGCCTATAGAGACCATCGAGCTGAAATAAGGGCTGAAATAAGGTATGGTATCAATGTATGGTATGGTATGAATATTATCAATGTATGGTAATGTAACGATAATGCATATGTTTATGATAGCTGCATTAAAATTCATCGTCAATGAATAAAATTGATATATTTGTGCAAAATCATTTTATAATTATTTCATATTTCACGATCTTCATATTTTTGGATAATTGGGAATATCAGAGATTTAGAACCTACAATTCATTTTGAAACATTAATATCAAGTATCCACAATCTTTAACTATAAAATTAATGCTTTTTTTCAAAATATTGCTGATTATTTGATTAATTGAATAGGAATCAATTAAAAACGTATTGAAACGAAAATTAATATCGAATGACTTAAGAAATTTAGAGTACTTTAAAGCCACTAGCGAGTGAAAAGAAATATTTTATAACGCCAAATGATGCGATAATAAGCCAAATCTGGGATAGCTCACCCGAAGTCACGTGATAGATCCCTTGCTTGCTTTTTTCGGCTGCTTTGAATAGCAATGCGCTGTCTACGTATATTACAGGTCTATGATAGGGACCTGGTCTAGAATACATTCCGGTCAGGGAGCAACAACAAGGAAAACTTTCGTTAGCGGAAGCGTGTCTTTCAGTACGATTTGATGACAAGAAAAAGTTTGGTTTCTTAGCTTTAATTAATCTCCGCGACAAAAAATAACCGTCGCATAGAGAAGTACTCATTTGGAGAAGCCATTAGACTGAAGGAAAGATACTGAACTTACTTTGCTGTCAACAAACATACAAATCATGCGTCATTCAAGACAATACACTCTGCCAAAGTTTAATTCTAGCGAAGTAACTTCTCCAAATTATGAAAGCCAGGTAAAAATCCGTATCTCTCTCTCTGAAATGGGAATGAACTTTTAACGGGATATGATATAACACGCCATAACAGTGAGACTGAGATATCACTTCTTTCCCAAAACCACATTTCTCAAAAGATAATATATATCCAGTCTCCACATTCCTGCGGAAATGAAAACGAAGATAAAAAAAAAGGGCGACTGTCAAATAAATATAAGGAACGAGATCGAGAAAAAAATTACATTTCTCAACTTCTTGCAGGCGTGATATCGCGCAGCATCGGGGAAAAGATAAATGTGGCCACGTGCTCTCGATAAGGTGAGGGAATGAAGGTTGCCCGGGAAAATACCAAGAAAAGTATATAACTGGAGCATTATCATTAATAAGATTACATATTCTTTTTAGGATTTTTTTTCCTCCCTTGGAAGAAGACGTGAGGAGGGAAACGCGATAGTGGTCGATCGCTGTGCAAGTCGAATTGGTGGAAGATAAGTGCATCTTGTAGCCAAGTCATTCATGCGCAGGCTAAAAGTTGTAGCTGAAACTTACGCTCAAGATATTATCGCATTTGTTGAACGATTTATGATCAATCTATCACTAAACATTAGAAACGTTAGACCTTAGAACTTGAAGAGTCCCATGTATTTAAACAGGGGAGTTTTTACACCAGCTTTTGATTCCGAGAAATCAGATGCTGCAGTCACACACATCTAGACAATTCTACAGTACGCAGCCCCCCGACACCTGTTGATACATTTGGGGGTCGATTAGTCACGGTCCTCCCCCCAAGGTCCTTCGAATCTCTTTGATGCTCTGTGCAAAAACCAACTGAGGAGAGGATCGCTGCAGAGATGCACTGCCCATAAATCACTCGTTTTTCCACCGTGTGCTGTGTAGGGCAGATGTGTGTAACCGCCTTAAAAGAAAAACTAGCAACGGTTGCTGTTGTTTCTAATCCCTCCTGGTGCTAGCGCCGCTACACCATGTCCCGGAGTCCATAAATCCTCAGTAGGTCCATTAATAGGCGAGGATCGGTAATAAAGTCCTCCCTAGATAACTTTAAGCAAGTTAGGATGTGGCCTACTCATTAACTTTTTACAAGTGTTGAAAACGGAAAAGTTTTCGTTTTGTCGATCAAATTTTAGGCATCTAAAGTGGCCACTGGCTAACCTAGAGATTGCAGTCGGCTCAGCTCTATCATCCTAACTGGAAGCCCTTAATCTTTAATTTAGAATGTTTTCCCAACTATGTGTCCTGCAAGGTGATGATCTGGACACCTTGGAAATGCACTAGCAACAGTTTGGGTGGGTGGGTGTGTGGGTGAGGAATTTTCATAAGGACAAATCTCCTTGTTAAATTTTTATACTATTGACGATATCATTCAAACGTTTTATATTATGTTATTGTCGCCCAGTAGCTAAATGGTTAAGGCCCCAGCCTGGTTCGATTCCCGTCTAACACATGGTTGTATTCTGAGGAACTCGTCAGTCTTCCGCCTGCAAAAGGAGCCCCGTCTAGAAAGGGGAGCTGCAACCCATCGTCCATCGCCGGTGTCATCGTTTGTTAATAAAAATTCTGTGATTGAGTGATTTTTGCTTCTATTTCCTTGTATTCATATGTACACTGGAATTGGGGTGTGACAGTCGTCAACCCCAGGGACCTTAGCCACACATATTTATATTATTAGTTTATGGAATAACACAGCTAAGCATTTAAAATGACCAGAACATATTGCTTAAAGCTCTTTCCGAAAGTCTCAGACTCATAACAGGATTAGCAGACGCTGGCATCAATGTCTACCGAACGAGTTATTTCGCCTCTGTTTGGTCACGTTGAAAGAAAGAGCTATATTTGTGGATGGTTTAGATGTTAATGAAAGTAAAAAAAAAAGGGCAAAAGTTATTGTCAAAATATGATACGTATATAAAATGTCCAACCCGTACAAAAAGTACCAATTTCAACTTAATAAGGAGATTCAAATAAACGGATAGATATTTTCCATTTCTTAAGCCTACACATTTAATAGAAAATTTTTTCCGTAAAATTGAACGGATAATCGTGAGAGGCATAAGGAACAATCTACGAGATTTTATGACGTCTAACTGCCAACCATTCACGCCTGAAAGTTTCATGATTTGAGAATCGCATTCTGCTTCGGGAAACTGGCAGCATTCTCATGACTGAACTAGATTTCGTTTATGGCAAGAGCGGGTCTTCAGTCTACTTCGCGCTTACAGACACTTCCTAGTTCAACAAATGATACGCATAAGTATATCAGTTATTGAATAATAATAATACACAGCACTTTTCCGAACATTAAAGAAAAGTTAAAACAAGTCATGTGATGTTCGTTGAGGGAAATAATGAATGCCTTGATGGAATAATAGCACACAACAAGGAAGCAACCTTATAGGATCTAACCCCTCTTTTTCAATGAAGCCAACAATTCGACAGGAAAATAAATAATAATGTTAATTCTTCCCCTTCCTCCCAAGAAACCCAAATTTCTTCCATAGAATCTCTCTCAATGCTTTTAAACAAAAATCTCTACTTGTCTACAATTTTTTTTTCTTCTACCGGCGATTGAAGAACTAGTAATTGCAGTACATGGAATCAAATTATTGTCCGCTAAGTCACGGTTCTTGGACACTTCAGAGAAGGACTCCTAAATGCCATCTGTTGTTTGTACATCCAGAACAATCCCAGCTTTTTATTTTTATTTTGTTGTAAGCAGACTGCTAAATGCGGATTGCGGCTTTCGCCCCACATCGCGAAAATGGTTCCCCTGGGGGAGGTCGAAAGGGTGGTACAATTTCTGCAAAGGCGGGGGCAAATAAATAAAAAAAAAAGATGAGGTTAATTTTTTCCCCCTTCTTATGATGATGAGGGTGTAATGGCGAGGCGTTATCGTATTTTTTTCTTCTTTTTTTGGGTAGGGTGGAGTGTTTTCCCGTCATGCGAAAATGCGCGCGCAGAAAAGTCACGAGTTATGATAACCGCTGGGGAAGCTGTTTCACAAGAGAGCAAGGAAATATTCTTTTACAGCGTTCGTACCATTACGTTGTATTGGAAATGACAGCAGATGAGCTCGGAAATTTTGCTCCCCCTTTTAAAACCCCGCACCTGGTAATTTTCTTGGCTGCTAATGCAATCAGTCAGCTGTATGATAAAAGTCCTTTGTTGGAATGGAGGATATTGGGAAAAATTCCTCGAATACACAATGATGTCAGATAAGAAAAAAAAATTACTGTTATATGCGTCTCCAATTTTGAGTAATAATGCCTCAAATAAGCAAATTCTTGGACCATTTCGGACACAAGAAATATTTTTGTGACCCCTAATTTGTGCAATTAGTTTTTTTTTAATTTGGTGAGTAGCTGATAATTACTAGAGACAGTTATCATGAAATTAATTTTTTTTTCATAATCATTTTACTTGATCATTGTCTATCCTGAACACCCTTTCTCACTATATATATATATATATATATATATATATATATATATATATATATATATATATATATATATATATATATATATATATATAAGAATAAGATGAAAGAGAAAACCAGTAATAGCTCTAAAGCTACTTGAAGCCAGGAACATCCAACATGTAAAGAAAAGTATGAATAAGGTATTATATATATATATTTACACACACACTTCCTTATAGCAGCCAGTCATGGTTCCGGAAAAAATAAAAAAAAAAAAGTGATCGTGAAGAGAGGTTTATTCAATAACATTGGCTGTAATCTTTAATTGGTTCTGAACAAAATATGGCCGGTTAGAAAAGTTATATATATATATATAGATATATACAGTCGAACCTCCATATATCGAACTTCCACATATCGAAATTTTCTATTTATCGAACTCTTAGCAAATCTCCATGTTCATTACATAGAAAAATTTTTTCTACATATCGAAAAAATCTCTATATATCGAAATTTTTTTCAAGACAAATTGAGAGATTTTATTCCACTTTATAATAAAATCTCCCAATTTTTGGCATTTGAAAGAATACGTCGTGGACTTCAATTCTCGAAAAATGTCCCTGATGAAGTTTTTAGTGGACTAAATTTCTTTGAACTTTCCGCAAAACTAGCTGTTCAGCGAGATATTCGTAGTTTTTTTTTTAAGAATGTAACTGTGATCATTGTAACCACTGTATGCATTATTGTTTATTTAAGGTATGTAGTACTCAATAAATCTTTCATATTAATTCCTTTTTTAGTTATTAATTTTTATTTAATAGGATTCGCATATAAATTAGAAATGGAGTTTCGTATACGAAAATTAGATCTAATTTTTTTTAGGGGAATTATGATAAAACTAAGCTCAATTCTATATATCGAATTTTTTTCCGGCAATTTGCTACTTCGATATATGGAGGTTCGACTGTGTGTGTATATATATATATATATGTGTGTGTGTGTGTGTGTGTGTGTGTGTGTGTGTGTGCGTGCGTTACATGTTAATACTTCCTTACAGTTATACCTGTAGTGATGAAGCACAATTAGGATAATTATGAGCACATAAGGTTCACAATTCAGCATGCAATTATATATATATATATATATATATATATATATATATATATATATATATATATATATATATATATATATATATATATATATATATATATATATATATATATATATATATATATGTGCCAGGTTTGCAAATTTGATTCTTGATAGAATACCAAGCAATAAAAGATCCAATTTTTGACCCGTTTCATCTCAAGTCCTATTTACTACTCAATTCAGCTTTCTTAGTTCATAAAATATTTTAGTCAAACTCCGTCAAAATACAGACATTAAATTCTTTATTTAGAAAAAAAAAGTCCAAGAATAAAATAACGTGATCACCGGGCTCGTCTTGAAATATATTTTTTCTGACGTTTCCCTACTTCAGAGAAAATAGCGGATTAAAACAAAGTCTTTGCACTATTGAACTTCACGAATAAGTAAGCGCTTTTAACTCTTTATAAATCAGTTCCCAAACTTCAATATTTCTGAGAGGCTTTCCCCTTAGATTAATACCAAAACTTTTTACATTTCCCCGTGCTTTTATCTTCTAAGTTTTTTGGAAAAACTAATCTTTCAAGAAGATTGAGGGGAAGGGAGGGGGGCGACGCCGAAAGAACTTCAAAGATACAGCCGCCTAATGCCTCAACTTTGATCCAGTTTCTGATTTCAACCCTGATGAAGTTTGAATCCCTCACTCTGTTTTTCCCTCTTAGCAGCAATCGGTCCTATTTCCTAAATCTTGCCATTTATTCACCGTTAGGTGGCGCTGTTATTATTATTACCGCTACAATGGAACACGTTCAAGTTATTATTTTTCGAAGAAAAGGAAGACGTTGATGAATCGACAGTATTTTTTTTTTTTTCATTTTATACTTACTTTCGATGTTTACGTCGCACGTGACTTATGCGGAAACAGTTCGGGTTACAGTGAAAATGAAAGTTCGAGTTATTTTAGACAGATAAAAGAACAAATACGTGTTTTAAAAGGGGGGGGGGATATAGAGAGCTTTAATATAAATCACAAAACGAAACACGTTTTTTAAACAGGAGTTTCTTTTTCCGTTTTCAAAAAGTCCTCATGATTCGGTTCAAGGTGGAGTTGCGAGTTTTTCTTCCTCTCTCTCTCTCTCTCTCTCTCTATATATATATATATATATTTTCCTGAACATTACGACACATGTTTCTGACAAGACTTTTCAGACACATTTCACAACATAAATGGGCCAAGAAAAATACAAACTCGAAAATATTTTATGTCTTTTCGGATTTTTCAAACAAAGGGAATGGTGTTATGTCAAGCACGAATCTCTTAAGGTTCTTTCAAGCGAAAATAATTTAATATTTTAATGCGCATTTCTTTAAAGTTTCCGCCGCATTTTGCATGAAGTCAGCTATATTAATACCACCGTGATATTTATCTACCTACATACATTATTTAATATGAGACAAGAAGTCAGATAATATAATGCACATATATTTCAAATTTTTCACTGTTGTACTAGACAACTGGGTCACCCACTGTTAAACTGCTATGAAAAATTCCAGCTAATTTCGATATTGCATCGAAATGAAGTTTTGAGGTAATAAAATTTAATATTTCAATCTTTTAGAGTTAATGATCCTTGAAAACAATCGGAATAAATTATTTTAAATTTTTATTTGTAGCTTGTCCTATTTCAAAATAGTGTATCTGATTAATAGGGTGGATTTGCTTTCTTACAAAAATACTAGATTTTTTTTTCCCTTTTATCTCAAAAGGGCAGCTCCGGATATGGGCACGTTGAAACCGTAGACCGGAAAGCCCCTCTATGCAAGTGGTTCCAAACCGGGGGCGCGGGAGAGCATTTCTAGGGGCGCGAGAGAAGGTACTAAATTTTTAATGAAAATTACCAATTGAGTTAATCATTTGGATGGATACTTTTCCACGGGAAATGTAAGCAAAATTATTAGATGGTTACTCAATCCACTATTGTTTGACCTAAATTCAATGGACGACAACGTTTTATTAATAGACGATCTTACCGCAATAGGAGCTAATGCACGTATTGAAATGGAATTCGAAAAACTGGACTTTGAACAGTTCTGGTGTACGCAGTTAGAACTTTATCCAGAATTGGCGAAAGCAGCATTAGAGACACTTTACCATTTGCCACCACTTACTTTTGTGAAATGAGTTTTTTATTATCACTTTTGCACATCAAAACAAAATCCAGAAATCGCTTAAATGCATCTGATGACTTACGCGTGCCTCTTTTTAAAAAAAGAGCCTCGTTTAAAAAGGATAATTATGAGCAAACAACAACAACGTAGTCATTAAAAATGTAGATATTGTTTTATATGTAATAATATAGTATATATTGTAAATGTACTAATTTTTTTATGCAAAAAATAAATCATCTAGCAATAAATGTCTTTTCCTACATAAAAAATAGAAACCCATGTTTCAAGGGGGGTGCGAGAGTTTATTTTCAGATTCAAGGGGGTGATGACTATTAAAAAACGTTAAGAACCATTGTTCTATGAGAAAAGAAAAGGTACTATCCCCCCCCCCCCACACACACAAGGTGTCGTCCTTGGGGGTACCCAGTCAAAACTGAGGTGGCACTTGGCTAAATCGGACTCTGACCCTTGTGGTGCTATTATAAACTGGAGCTGCACCCCTCATATGGATCTGGGTATGGAATACTTCTGGTCAGGGGGCATTAAAAATAACAAGAACAACAAAAATAATTCACCGTTCGCTTAACGATCATGTTAAAACAAGATAGCTTTGGTTCATATAAACAACAGTTCATGATTTTTAATCACTGAAAGCGTGACTTTTCGTTAAATCTCGCAGTATGAAGTCTGTTAGCACAAATTAGGAATAATATTTTCAACTTGATCATTAAGGCTCGGTGCACACGAGCGATCCGGTGTCGTTGCGGCACCGCAGTTGCGATCAAGAGTACAATAGAGTTGAACTAACCGACGACGCCTACGTCCGTGTGAGTCTGTTAATGCCACAAC
The DNA here is from genome assembly GCA_907164885.2 of Dolomedes plantarius. Classification (NCBI taxonomy): domain Eukaryota; kingdom Metazoa; phylum Arthropoda; class Arachnida; order Araneae; family Dolomedidae; genus Dolomedes; species Dolomedes plantarius. The sequence goes on from OU015496.1 coordinate 92,030,730, forward strand.
GACACCGAATCGCTCGTGTGCACCGAGCCTAAGAGATTACACCTTTTTTTCTTTTCGGGTAATTTGAATAAAAATTACATTTGGGGGAAAACGGCGGAAATTATCGTAATTCTTATACTAATCAAGCGCCCGCGCTATCGTTTTCATATCATCACTGAATATTTTATTTTTTATTTCTCGCCAACTCTGGTTTTATTTTCTTTTAAATTAAGGTTTTATTTACATTTCGATACCTAAATTCCAAAACCTCCCAACTACTATTTTTTTTTTTATGTTTTCATTTTATGAGGGAATTCGATAACCCACTGCTACTGCCATCTATTGATTCATAAGTAAACTCAATAATGTTTAGTGAATTCTAAAGATATTTTAACGAACCTCTTACCTACAGCTGTGACTTATTTGTTAAAATGTTTTTTTGGCCCTCCTGTAAAATGTGTAATTTTCCAGTTGAGAGGTTTTGGAGTTTAGGTATCGATTTGCACTTTTATGATATTACAAAATATTCCACAAACTTCACATAGTGGGAGCGAATGAGCTACGAAGCCAAGAAATTTAAGTAGTTTCTATGCATAGTCAACAATGGCATTAGTCTCGATGATTTGCAATTCAAATTTATTAAAATTTAAAAGGCTTTTGACGAGGCACATGCGCAAACTCCTTCCAATGGATTTTTTCTCTAAACTATTTTATTTACTTGAAACATTTTCCCTATTTAGAAAATTTACTAATTTTTTTCCCCTCCTAATACCACTTGTCCCGAGACATTCAAATAGAACCACGAAAATTGTTGACTACTTTTTATGTGGGAAAACCATGCGGATGAGTCAACATTGCTCCTCAATTTTGATGGAGCACCCCCACGGCGCGACATCTGAAGGGATCGTACCTTCCACCACCCACTGACTTCGTGGAAGGACTTTCAGTCTATGGATTTAACGTGCTGATATCCGATCTAGCCATTTAATGGCGGTCGTCCGCATTCGAACTGAGCACCCTCAGTTCGAAGGCCAACGCGCTATCACTGAACTATCTCGGGGCCTTTTATTTACTAAAATAAATACGCGAATAAAAAATTTTACACGAGAATTATCCCTTACATTTTAAGAAAATAGTACGAGAATCCTCCTTAAAAGAGAGTAATCAGATAACTGAATATCTTGAAATAAACAGAATCATCAGTACAATCCGCAAAGAATAACCCAGTTAAATTAATTTCCATTCAGTTTATAATCTATTTCACTTAAGAATCAACGTTACGCTTGAGAGATGAAACTAGTCTAACCAGCACACATGTTTGAATAACATGAAAGTTATCGCGAAATCTCTCCGTAATTTACGCTTTGTTAAATTAATTTCCATTCAGTTTATAATCTACTTCACTTAAAAATCAACGTTACGCTAGACAGATGAAACTAGTCTAACCAGCACACATATTTGAATAACATGAAAGTTATCGCGAAATCTCTCCGTAATTTAAGCTTTGTTAAATTAATTTCCATTCAGTTTATAATCTATTTCACTTAAAAATCAACGTTACGCAAGAGAGATGAAACTAGTCTAACCAGCACACATGTTATGAATAACATGAAAGTTATCGCGAAATCTCACCGTAATTTTCTTGAAGTTGACACAGTTTACAAAAGACTTCGCAAGAAAAGGAATAGTGGAGGTGCTTTATCGGCATTTGCATTTCTGATTCCGAACACAGTGCTTTCATTTTCTTTTCTGTTATTCCAGATGTTCCGAGTAATGATTACGAGATTGTCATACGATAGATTTGCAATTCCTCACATGTGACGTTTACCAATCGAGGGGTGAATAAATTATTGTCTGGTCTCGAGCTGAGAATGATGATGTTATTTTAACTCGCGGTGCACATGAAGTTACGCCAACTGCTTTGCTTAATTTCAGAACGTGTATTAATGGGAAATTTATGCAGTTAGAATTTGATTATTCTGTTTTATTGGAATGTTCTTGATCTGATAACAAGCGTATTATTCGTTGTAATGAGGAATGCTAATACTACAAATAAAATGGTAATTTTCTTTTAAGCACTTTTAGCAGGTTATGAGCTCTGAAAATCAATGAACAACCGATGTCGTGAAAACTGTTGCAGTTTTTCCCTTTTTTTCCGCGTGAGAGTGAAATAGTAAAGTGTTAGAATGAATAAAACAACGATCAGCCGTGTTTCAATAGGAATTTTTTTTTCTATTTTTTTTCTGATGACTTTTAACGAATTTAACAAGGAAAGAAGGAACACAAAAGTTTCTGCGGTTAGAAATTTTTTACACCATTTTTGTTTCTTTACTTTGATTTATATGAAACACTTCTAAAAGTTAGCAACAAAATAATTTTTTTTTGTTGTGAAAAATGTGCGCCAAATTACTAACGCATAAAAAGTTTCTGCGGATAGGAATTTTTTACATAATTTGTTTGTTTGTTTACTTTGATTTAAACAAAACACTACTAAAAGTTTACAAGAAATTTTTTTTGTGAAAAACGCCAAATTAGTTCAAAAATGTTCTCCGTTTCAACGTCGTTTATATCAACGAACTGTGCTTTTATCTATTATCGTCAACTATTTTTTAGTAGTTTAATCAGATTTAATAACATGGCAAAAACTGCCTAAGGGACGCCTAAAGGGACGTAGCTTTTTAAAAAGGAAAAGTTAGGCAATCCAAAGTAAATATTTTGGTAACTGCGAAATACGCAACCCTTTTTATGACTTTAATACAAATATAGCATTAAACAAAATTTAAAATTTCTGTACGACAAATTCTTCTTAATTATTTGTTTTATAATATGTTTTTTTATAGAGCTACAACTGTTAGAATATTGCGAGTGTCAACTTTCAAAACATTATAGAAAGATACTAATAATTTTGCAAGCTTGTTCCAAAAGTTGGATGTTCCTTCTCCAGCTGGAATACATCAATATACAAACGATAAATAAGACAAACCATTTTTTAAACATATGGAAATCTGTTGCAGGATCATCATATTCAGCAGCAAAATTTTTTTCTTATGTTAGAAATGGTAATACATAAAACAGAATTATGTAAATTCCGTTAATAATAAACCAATATCCGATCCGTATGGAAGTTTTTTTTTCTTTTCTTTCTCGTAATTTAACCATTTAACTGAATGTATCGGTTACAGGCAAACAAAAGCAAAAGAAAAATGCATAAAAAAAACGCGCAAGAAATAATAAAAATACCTACATTCCGTTTTTATCTAAACTGGATGATAACAGGATCCGCTGTTTGGATTAGAACACAAAAGATCAAATAACAATTTAAAGAGGAATTTTATTGCCGGCTGTATAATGCGGCACATTACGGCGGGAAGCCCCGACCGGTATCTAAATTGGATGACTCAACCTACCCCACGGGTGGCATGCATGCGGTCTTCCGGCACATTGCTAAAACCCCTAGAACAGAAGAAAAACCCGTATGTGACGGGCGGACGGACGCGTGCAAAAGAAGCATCTAACGGAAATCTGCAATTTCTGTGGCGGCAGCTGTTTTGGGGAAGAACCGGCAGGCACACTTTCGCTCGCAGCAGAACGAAAACGCATCGGCGTTATTCAGCAAGGGGGAAGATAGAAAAATACCGCTGGTAACAAGAGGCCTCCGAGAGTGCTTGCTGCTGCTGGCTGTGCTATTTGGTGACTCAGAGCGCAATAAACGAATGTCACTCATCCGTGGCGGAAGATCCGGGGGAAAAAACATGATCGTTAAGGAAGATATCGCCCAAAAGGGCAGCGAGAGAGAGAGTAAATGTTGGAAGTCCAAAATGTTACATCATAACTCTCAAGAAGAAGAAAAAAAAAAAGCTTCTTCCTTAAGTTATGTTCCTGATACTGGATAGAAGTCTTCAAATTTCTGCAGCTTGTCTTTCAGCGAGAAGAAAAACTTGGGCTTTAGAGATGAATGCCGCTTCTGTAGTATCGGAGGAAACAGAAAGAAAAACGTTTTTTTGACAGCTCGGCATGAGCTTACACTCAGAGGTGGTTGTAATCTCCAGTCGATGGAGTAGGAAGTTGTGGACTTATGGAGTACAAAAATAGTATACATGGGTCAGGATAAGGACAAGCATGGCCCGATTATGAATGCTGGGGGCCCCTGGGCAGATGCTATATGCCCCCCCCCCTTACGAACATTTATGAATATAAGAACTATCCATGGACTATACGTACTATTAGAAGTACTAGGTGCATACACCAAGCATGCGGGGAAAAGTTAAAAATCAGGATTAAAAAAATCGTTTGACTTAAATTTTGATTCAAATAACGATTTAAACCAAACAATCCTGCATGCGAGTCCTATATTTGCTGTTACAGTGTATGGCTGATAAGATGAAGCATTCATAAACATGTTTCACATCAAATTGAAAACGTCTTTCACCTTCTGATGTATGTTTGATACAACCTGATAGTTTAACATTTTTCCTAAAGCAGAAAGCGAAATTAAAAACTTTCACTTATCTGGCACCCTATCTATTTTAGTGTTGAAAAACATCGTTAAAGAGATTTTGCATGTTACAGAGGACAGTTTTGGGGCCTCCTAGCATCAGGAGGCCCTGGGCAAAGTCCCGATTTGCCCATGCGATAAAAAGGCCCTGAGGATAAAGATAAAGCCGTAGAATTTTAGGAAATGATTTGATTAAAGTAAACAGAAAGTCTAAATGTACTCTTAAATTTTGCACTACGCGAGTTATTTCTCGCGAAAAATCAAAGAACAACCGGCCCTGTTAGGTTGGTTCTGATCCAAATTGGAACTTCAAAGACCCTTTCCCTTAAGAGTTAAATGCTCTTGAGAATTCTTAACCACAAGGGCAGTATTTTTTAAATGCCAAAACGGCAAGTTTTTCAGTACTTAATGTTATTTGCCGGTTCTCGTTCAAAATGACCTTTTTGTGCGCTTGTAAATGAATAACGCCAGAATGCACGAAAAAAAAAAAGAATTATTAGCTTCAAAGTCAAATTAAATCGACGTACGCGATATATTTTCAGAAATCTAAAGGGAATAACATTCATGGCCATTGCCATCAAGGGAAGAGAGGGCTCTGGTAATCTTTGAAAGGAGAGTTTTGAGGGCTATCTTTGGTGGTGTAATTGATAATGGCATTTGGCGAAGGAGACAATTCTGAACTATACAAACTGTTTAAAAATGAAGACGTAGTGAAATTTGTGAAATTGAACAGAATGAGATGGACAGGTCATCTTTTGAGAATTGATTCAGAGAGAGAGAGCACAATTGAAAGTTTTTTTTTTTGCAGTCCCCTTATGTGAAAGACAGAGGAAGACCAAAAAAGAGATGGAGGGACTGACTGGATTCAGACTTTAGTGCCATGAAGGTTAAGAACTGGAGATCCAAAGCTGGTGAGAGGGTAGGTAGTCTGGGGAAAGCTTCTAGAGAAGTCCAAGGCCCACGTGGGGCTGTCGTGCCAATTATGATGAAATGGAGTAACATTTATAAAATATGTCCTTTTTAAAACAAGTCATCCAGCCATTTTACGGTAAGAATGGGAAGTTCCTCGAAACTCAGCGATAAGTGAACCGAAAAATCCATAACAAAAACGGATTACTTGTAAGAGATTATATGCCTGATTTCAAAGATATTGAAAATGCAATAGCAAATTGTAACAAAGTACATAAGAGCACATTTTGTGCTCATCTTGGGAAGTTCGCAAAAGATGAAACAGAAATAGCGGTAAAGGTTTCAAGAATATCATTAGACACATAAAAAAAAAATGTTTATTTGTAACTCTTTGTTATAATACAAAAGGTTTGAAATTTATAAAAATTAGAAGTGAAGATTCGAAATTTTATTCATGATATCTAGACATTACGTGACACTCTTATTATCCGTAGGAAATGGTTTACGTTTCGGGAATAATTGGGGCCGGATAATGGCTAGGGCGCGGGCTTTCGGTATCCGAGTCTGTGGGTTCGAATCCCACTCTTGGCTTGGACGTTTGTAGCCGTTCGGAATCAGCTTTATGCAGTAAGTCCCGGTCCAATTAGCCCTCGTGTAGCAAAAAATTACCGTAGCGCTCCAAACAAAACCAAAAATAATTGGACCGAAATCAACATCGCCACAACGAAATAAAGTATATTGAAATCTAATAAGCAATTCCTTAACAGTATCAAATTGTTTGGGGAAAAAATTATCACTGACTTTTAGACTCTCGGCTCTCCCGATGCGTACAAACTGTTATTTTCGACATGTAGAACTATATCTTTGCCAAAGTCCAGTGGGTCATCGCTGTGTTTTTTTACGAAGGACAATAAAAATATAATTTTAAAAATGAGGAAAGGTTTAAGGACTTTAAAAGAACACTTGTTTAGAGGTTCTTAGAAAGAATAGGGCGCTTATAAAAAGGAACAGGGCGGCTTGCCCTCGCTGAAACGGCCTAGGGGGGTACAGTACGGAACTATATATTTAGCTCGCAGCATGAATATCATTTAGCTTCCATATTACTCTGTTCTAATACAACTGAAATAATGTCAGCAAAATAAACGCGTTATTATAAGCATATACAGGTATTCCTCGACTGACGACCGCTCGCACTTAGACCGAAAATTTTAAATTAAAATTTTTTTTCTTCAAAAAATACTGTTACTCGAATGCACAGTACAAACCTATATGTATTACATAATTATATATGATTCAATTAAAATATGATGCAATATTCTGCAATACTGCAAACATTTATGACGCAATAATAAAAATCTATGATGCAATAGTGTCGATATCAAATAATCCTTCATTGGCTTCAGCTCTTCATTCTATTAATAAAAGACTACAACAATTAGAAGCAATGGATCCAAAAGAAGAAAGATAACACAAGTGTAAATCGTCGTACTCAGGAAAATCTGGCTTGGTACCAGACAATATACAAGGAAAAGAAGACGCAAACTGTTCAAACTACCTTGGATAACTTTGTTAACAAAAACTTTCAATGTATCTTCTGTCGTAAATTCTGAACCAATGGATTGTACTAACATTATAAGTAGTGACGACGAAGAATAATTTATGTCTTCTAAATACAATGTATTTTAAATAACGTATGAAAGTAAAAAATATATGTAAGTGCATAAAAAAAAAAGCTTGAAACTCGACTTACGACCAACTCAATTTACGACCAGTGTCTCGGTCCCTGTCGAGGAATATCTGTAATCGGAATATCATACCCTCAAAAGTTTATAGTTATAGAATAAAACATAAATAGACCGTTTCATGCGTAATGTTTATTCACGAACAACTAAACTATTTCGAAAACGGCACTTCTCGAGATGGGTGTAGTTTTGCTGTGTTAAATAAACCTAAACCAAAAAGAAACGTATTATTTCACAGTGACAATAAGGCTAGATCATATGAATGAGTCGGGTTATTTTCTACCATTAAAGTTAGGGTATTTCCTCTACAGGCGCATTTTTGCGGTTAGGTTTTAGGCGATAGTAAGTTTAAAGGAGATATAAATATTTTTTTCTTTTGAAACTAGTAAACCGCAAAGTGTCATGAAGTGCAAATGGTGTACTTAAACGTTCTCATAACATACAGAATAAACAAATATAAATAATAAATTACAGCTCTTCGAAGAATATTTTTTGGTCTTTGGTTTATTCTTTTTACAAGCAAACAACGAAATTAAAAAAAAAAAAAAATGAGAAAATGAAAGAACAACAAAAAAACATTAATACATTTAATGTCAAATCTCCAAAGATATACCTTTAATATTCAAAACAATGTGCTAATAAAGACAAATAAGAACTTACTGTATGCGAATGTAGAATCAAGAAAATGACCTCAATGATTTTGAAAGGAACGTCACTGTTATCTAAATATACAGGGTGTTTCAAATGATTGTATATAACTTTGAATGACAGACGATAAATAGTGAGATGCGGAGCATTTTTATGATGCTGAAAATCCTCCATAACACGAAATTCCAAAACAGACGGTTAAAGGTTTGGTGATTCTGAGGGTGCCCCACCTGACAGAATAACAGACGTTAATTTCAATAGTGGCATCAGTTATTCTGGAGCTAAACTGAATAACCTGGCTGAAAAAAAAAAATTCTTTAGGGTTTGAATTTTTTTTTATCTGTGGCTCTTGTCGACGATTGTCGAATATCTTATACACCAGTTTCAGGAACCTGCGCCTTTTCTGTTGATACAGCTTGGATGACGCGCAGAACTGCCTGTTTCCAGAAATTTCTTGTACCACATCCTGATCTATAATCTACTAGGAATTCCTTTACCATATTTTTTGAGAAAATTCCTCTGTACTATAGCTTCAGACTTAAGTTTCTTCAAACCACTACAAAAAGTGATTACTCAGATGCCATAGAAAGCTACCAACAATCAGCTACCATCGGATTTTCAAAGGGTGTAACTTATTACACGTCAAACGTGTTGCCATTTGGTAACAAAGTAATTTGGTCTAAAATTGATGTGTTTTGCTAAATGACGAGTCGCAGCCAGGCGATGGCCGAATGGCTAGGGCGCTGGCATTCGGTTCAGATCCTGTGGGTTCGAGTCCCACTGTTGGCATGGTTGTTTGTAGCCGTTCGGAATAGTCTTTAAACTGTAGATCCCGGTCTAATTAGCCCTTGAGAAGCAAAAAAGTTGACAATAGCGCTCCAAACCAAACCAAATGACGATTCGCACTCAACTTTTGTTCACCATCCGACATTTTCCCAATTTTCTTGATAAGTTGTACACCCGCTTTTGAAACAACAAACAACCTGTATAAGATGAAGGAAAGGGTATAAAAAATAATGTTTTTAAAAACTCAATTTGCAGCGTTGCATAGTGCCAGATTATTCACTTTCAAACTCCTCTTGCCAGAGGGTGCGCGTCACCGCAGGTCATTTTCTCCATAAATATAAAAAAAAGTCTCCCCAATATTGAGTCGAACAACTTTTTTCGCACGCACACTCTTAATGAAAAAAAACAAAAAAAAACGCGCCATTTCAAGGGAAAAAAGAAAAACACCCGACAGGAACACATTTCAAACCAACCAATTACAGCAATACGGCACTTTTTTAACAGGCATATTACAACTATACCAAAATATAAAATACATCACAGGGACAATTAACAGACAATGAAAAAAACGGAGTGACAAATCGTCAGAGGGAAAACAAGGGATACACCCGGTTTTGTACACCTTGACCTTTTTCCCGGGGTGTAATCACGGTTCTTCATATTTATTTTCATTTGTTTTTCATCAATTTCTTTTCGACAAAAGAAAAAAAAAATGTTTTCGGGAGTGGCTAAGATTCAGTTTTAAAGAAATCAGGTCGACAAATGCGCGCGCTTCAGAAACTTTGGAGATACACCCGAAGCACATGTTTAGCTCTGAAATGGTTGAATAAAGATAAAAAAAACAAAAAAAAACAATCATAAATTCCGATCATCCATAATTCATACATCGTTGGAGTACAATCAAATATGGATTAGTAGTATACGCCCTAAGAAGGCAACTAGAATACGAAGGAAATTAAGGAGCGTTAGCCTTTCAGTAAAGTCAATGACAGATTTTCTTATTCCGGCAAAGAAAAATACGCGAAACGGTGTTTTGTTTTTCGACCAGGATTCGTAAGTAACATTTCCTTGAGATGCAAACCAAAATCTCTAGATATTTCTCAAGACGGCGTTTGCAACAACGTACACTCGGGCGCACTCAAATTTTTCAGAAAAAAATTAACTTGCCAGGTACGGAAAATGAACCTGGTACATCCTGTTTTAGGGAGGAGAAACATACTGCGTTATCATCACAGCATATCTTGCCATAGTCTTTAACTGACGGCACTCATATGCGTTGAATTAGGCTACACATGGAAGAAGGAAATGATTTTTAAAAAAATTAAAGAACATTTTTGTTATATATCACAAGAAATAAAAATATGCATGTGTTTTTAAAAAGTACATTAAAAGAAACTTTTCTAGACTGAAGGGAAATTAAAGCAATCGAGCGACAATTTCAGAATTTTATTTTATCGGAAAATGAAGGGGGTTCGCCACCCAGTGACAAAGCGATTAAGGCTTCAGCCTACCACGGAGAGCGGGTTCGAATTCTGCACCAGGCATAATTGTAAATGGGCAAAATCTTCCTGAAAAAATGGCGCTCTGTCTCGAAAGAAGCTGCATCCTCTTTTGTCTATCACCGGTGTCATCGTTTGTTAATAAAAATTATATCCATCTGTGTGTAATATACTTCTATTCCCAGTCATATTTTCATATGAATAACGGTCTGGGGTAGCGTAGCTGTGAGCTCCAGCGACATTAACGGCAAGGGGTTTCTACGAACTGCTTCCCCCCCCCCTCTCTCTCTCATATATATAAATTTTTTTTAAAGGTGGTCTCTCTTGCAACACATCGATTTCGATAACTAACAAAACGCCTGCTCGTTCGTTTGAAAGGTACAAACTTTTGTTTACATCAAGAGCATATTCGAGAGTAAAAATCACAATTTAAAAAAATGACGTGAAACTAGAATTTTTTTTTTTTTGAGTAAGTACTGTTATGCGGTTTGTGACTAATTTAATTAATCCGATGACAATGGCATACTTTTTAAAAAATGTTTCCAATACGAACTTCAGACACAGGAATTAAAAAGCGATATTGTCGATACCGTAGAAGTTCAAAAATTAGAGTCCAGGGATCAATTTCAGAATTTTCCGAGCTTCGGCAGGTTCGAATCTTTGCGGACTCAAGGACTGAACTAATCAGAACCTGCAATTCAAAGCCGTTTCTGAACTACTGATAATACCAATGCGCCTGCGCAGGGTCGCAAATCCACACACTGATACTGAAGACGAACGCCCTAACCGTCCGGCTCTGCAAACATGATGTTGTTCTACAAATGTGACTGAAGTTTGAACAGAGACGAGGTACATCGAAACTTTTTATTTAGTCGATCTAAAATATAAACTCACAATGAAGTTGAAGCCCCTCTCGTTCTTCAACAAGTAAACTTCCAACTAAAGCAAAAGTAAATAATTTTTTCTTCCTTAAATCTGATTTAATTTGCAAGAATTTAATTTGCACATGCTTTTCCCCGAACACAAACGCGTCCAAAATGGGGTCGTTTTAAACAGGCAACACTCTGAATCCGACCACTTTATACCAAGACGTTCATTTAAAACGAACTTATGGGCATTTTAAACGATCTCTCGGGGAATATTTTGTACCCAAGTACAGAACAAAGCGAAGTGCGAGAAACTTTACGAACTGCAAAACCACCGAGGGAATAAAGGCGAAAGAGATACGAAAAGCGCGCATTTTATGTTCCACCTAGCGCATTTTAGATGAATTACGAGCTCCACACAAGATTTCTCCAAAACTCTTAAATATAAAACATGCATAAAGCAGCATTTATATTCACTTAAGATGGAAAGTTCAAACTCTTTTGCGTACTGTGCGAATAATTATGCGAATGTGTTAGTTCAGCATTAATTTTCCTTAGGAGAGAGAGAGATGCAAGTTTTCACACGCTAAGAGCCTCAAAAGATGTTAAATTTACAATCTGCAATATGCAGCGCGCAATATGAAATTTTTTTTCAAACTGATGCCCTTGTTTAAATTAGAAAGCTACGTACTGTTTTAATTACCGTACCATAATTAAAAGGGAATTCATAACGACTAGAAAAGTCCGAGATTTTCAACAGACGTTCATTATATCATAATGAAGTATGCTATTCTATATTAATGACTGTATACATTACTGGGTAAACTCTTCAAAGCTATCATTAGTAAACTATTAGGATAGTTTCATTTATGTTTTACTATTTTATATGAATCAATATAAGAACCGTCAGTTTAACCTGTTCGACCAGAGTCACAAACGTAAGACAACGATTACTCTACCCTATCCAACGGCGTGTCCCGTGAGAAAGTCTCATCTATTGCACAGTCCCGAAATGCGGCCCTGAGGTTAAGAAATTGAATCGACCAGCTTCGCACTCCGAGTCTATATTCCCGATCTACTCACGAGACTACAGTGCCATGTCGTTCATTATCTAAGCACACTGTCTACGATTAGAATAATCTTTATGGCAACTTCACGGTATTGTGTGTACTTAGCGTACCTAGTCTCTTAGGAAGTACAAAGCCCTAAAGATAGTCTCTACAAGTAAAAGGCATGTATTTAATCTGAATATTTACAATTTTTTTTCTAATCCCTGACGTGATTCTACAGTTTTGGTGTTATTGTTCCTAATACTTAATTTATGTTTCAACTCGTCACTTGAATCTATTGTTAATGTTCCTTAACCTCCCCCCTCCCCCTCACTGGTTGGAACCAGTGGCGCATCCAAGGGGCCCTGCCCCCCCCCAAAGAAATAGAAATTGCATTATGATTATTGATTTTGCAATATAAATATTTTTATTCGTTCATCTCGCTCGCCCCCCCCCCCCTCCAAGAAAAAATCTTCGTTGCGCCACTGGTCGGAATACTCTAGACCAGGTCCATTAAGGGGCTAGGAATGCGGATCAGGTTTTATGACACCACAAGAGTCCCACTTAGTCAGATGCCACCACAATTTCCCCCGAGCATCCCAAGGGAAGGAACTGGTAGACTCGTAACCTCCTCGGCGCGGAAGGAACTTTAATCCGTAATATATGAGCTACTCACTTGCCAAATTGATTAAGTCCATAAAACAAAATGTGGAGAAAAGTGATAAAATAATATACCTTTTAAAAAAAATGTCCCTGAAAATATCAATTCAACTAAACATTGTAGAATTGGGGCGCGGTGGCCCGGTGGGCAAAGGCGTCGAGCTAGTGATCTGAGGGTTGCGGGTTCGATGCCGGTCGCTGACAAATCCCCCGCCGTGTACACTAATGGCGGCTGGTGCGCGTAAAATCTGTCGTGGCTGCAATATCCTTCAAGTTCTCAAATTTACCTCTGGAGGTGCGGGGTCAAGTAATCCGATCTCGTCACTTGACTCGGTTCTGAATTACGGGACCGGCTTGTAGGGGGAAGTGCTGGCCACCTATATGGTGCCCTCTTAAATGAATGGCCAGCTTGCGGTGTGAGTTAGGGCGGCCGTCAGCATTCGATGTTGACCACTACTCTCGATTTTTTGACGAACTACTACAAATGGACGACAACGAAGATTGGGCTTTTTGGTTTATTGTAACAGTTAACAATTGTAAAACATATATAGAAAGAAATGCTTCCCCAGATAGGGATTCCAACGGGGGGTTACATGACCCTTTTTTACGAGGGCGAGGAGCGATCTGAGAAGCGAAATCTTCTCCCTCTCTACGGGCGTCGCGGCGCCCCCTCGATACAATTTTCTACAGCTACTGGTTTGGTGTCTGCAAGGCGTTGTCTGCCCGGTAATTCACATTCGGGCGAATGTCTAGAAACGACAAGTGACTCCGCATTTGAAAATATAATAAAATATACATTGTAGAATCGATTACTGCAGATATAGTTTCATATGTCGTCAGATAAAAGCTACAAGATAGAATATCCTTGAAGTAATCGTTATTATCACTACAATTTTTGTGGGTGAAAAAAGTAATAACATCGGATTCAGTCTTCAAATAATTAACTACAGAAAAAAATTGAAATAATTGTTTAATAATTCACAAGCATTTACTTCTGCAGCAGTTAAGACTGTAACTGGTTAATTTATTTTACTTTTTTTGTGAGGAAACAACACTAAACGATTGACCATAATCATCAAGTACTTGCTTCTGTGTGTGAATGGCATCATTGCAACGATTAATATTAGAGTATGGACTTAACTGGCTTCTGGAAAGAGTTCCTTATTATTCGAAGAAAAAATTTTTTTTTTGTCATTGAGTGGTGTTAATCCTTATTATTTGGGAAATTCATTACGAATGTAAAAAGTTAAGAGTCAATCAAGTGCTTTGACACTAAAATTTCTAAAATTGTAAAAAGTGGACGTAACCGATTTGACTTGTTAATGGCTCATATATTAATCGAAAGTAGGAATTGAAGAGACGAGAGGGTATAGCAGTTGAAATTAAGCAATGCGCGATGCATTCTTGCACAGAAATCAAGGGTCAGCGGGATTGAAACCAACTACTCTTCAAATACGGCAGGAAATCGCAACTCAGACATAAGCTAATTTACCAATAGTCCCAAAATTTACCCTCCGTGCTCAAAACTCCCGAAAGATGGGACTAGGAATGTCAATATATGTAGGTCTATTTAAAGAAACAGACATTGGTAATAGAATATTTTCTTGCTTTTGAGAATAAAAGAAGCTCCTTTATATCAGAATGCTAAACAAATAATTCTAAATGAAGGTGGGAATAGGAGGAAGCATGAAAAACAATTCGAGAATAAGTTGAAACCAATCCGCAAAAAGTTAACCTCTCATAAGTGCCTTTGAAAAACGATTGTTTTAACTTCATGACGTGCTAAGTTTCAAAATAAAATAGAATAATACTAAACAAGATATAACATGTTTACACTAGAACAGGTACTCCAGAGATACTTTTAGGAAAGAAGCCTATGTATTGATAATAATAATAAAAAAAAGCAATCAAAATTAAATTTAGGGTACACGTACTATTTGACAAGTTAAGATCGATTGTAAGCAACAATCGAAAAGCTCTACCTCGAGTTGCTGTTATTTTTATTAGTACAAGCCAGGAAAGCGGGTAAATTCTGAAGTATCTCTAGAGGACCCAGTGACACCGATGCAGCTTAAGCATTGACAGTCATGCATAATTCATCCGAGGACATCCAAGTGATCTTACAGGGATAATGTTACACGCCCTTCCCTTGCAGGCGGCCATGTCTGGAGTACGAGAAAAAAAACAAAACTCCAGAGTTAAGTTGTGTAGGCTGGAGCATGCTGTCAAAGACGTGAAAAAAAAATTAATCGGTGTGGCCTGGCTAAAGATAAAAAAAAATTAATTCATAGATAAAAGATAAAACAGAAAGTAGGTGTCATTGTGTCATTTGATGAGATATCAAGAAAAAAAAAAAAAAAAGCTCATTATGATACGTGAAGGAGTATGTTTGAAGGTTTATAATCAAGTAGTGGTTTAAAAAACACGTATAGCTTCACTGGTTGATGAGAATATAGCCAATGCATTATTGATGCAAGGATTTTAAAATAATGCATTAATGCAATTTAAAAAAAAAGGTATTACATTAAACATTTTCGTGTTTTGATAATTCACTTAGTTTTAGAGAAAAACAACGACACACAAACTAATCCATCACAAACAACGGGATATGGGTAGGGATACGTAATTTTCGTATTTACGAAATAGATGCGAATAAATGCGAAATTTGCCGATATGAGCGTAACAACGCGAAAATTATTTTTTTACTACTTTTCGGCGAAAACTCGGTGATAAACCGCTTTTTCGGGGAAATTAGGTAATAGCAATTAATTTATTAACATAATTGCTTATCTAAGACTATCCACAGTCTTTAGACTATCCACAGTCTCAGACAATCCAAAGTCTCAGACTGTGGATAGTCTCAAGACTATCCACAGTCTGAGAGATCTCAAGCTCGAAATTAGCTTATTACTTATTGCTACAGACTTAAGGAAGAGGATGTGAAGACTACTACAATGTTAGCTTTTAACTAAGAATTTTGATACTTACCTAACCGAGTAAGTAAAATTGTGTTTTTTTTTAATAAATGAGAAAATTTTGAATTTATCTATATATATAAAACAGTTCCGTAACTGACTGACTCACTGATATACAACGCACAGAACAAACCGCTAGACCCAAGGGGTTGAAATTTTGCATGGCGATTCTTCTTATAGTGTAGGGGTGCACTAAGAAAGATTTTTGAAAAATTCTTCTTAGATTTTTTAAAATTAAATTTTTAAGCTGTTTTACTAACCATTTTTAAGTTTGCATTTAAAATAATAATTTGATGGTTATAAAATTTACAACACAAGAAAGACCATAAAAATTACTTTAAAATGAAATCTTTTTCGAATCTTTACCTCCATTTTCTGATTTTTGGTGAATTTTTAAAGATTAATTTTTAGAATTTAATTTATTAAATGCTGATCACGTGATTTCTTTTTCTGGTACTTTAAATAAATTTATCGTCACGTGCATAACAACTAAATAGACAAAAAAAATTTTTTTCTTGCTAATGCAGCAGTCGATTACACATTTTCCAAAAAAAATATTAAAATACAGTAAAAGATATGTTCCTGAAACTATACTATATTCTATAGTATGTTTTATTAGAGAACATTTGAATATTTACTTCTACATTATTTTTTGTATAAAAATATCCCTTACGATTTTTTATAAATATATATTTTTTTGTTTTTTACATCAATTGCATACATTGATCGTTGTATTTATTATATATATATATATATATATATATATATATATATATATATGGCATTAATTGCATACATTGACCGTTGTATTTAATTTGAATGTACTCCGTAGCGAAGTGCGGGTTTTCAGCTACTATATATATATATATATATATATATATATATATATATATATATATAACTAATATATATATATATATATATATATATATATATATATATATATATGCGAATAAATGCGAAATTTTATATATCGTATTTTTTTTATGCGAAATTCCTGAACCCCTAGATATGGGGAATTTTTACTCCTCGTAAACTAATGATTTCATAGGATCCATTGGAAACTTGAATTCTGATATTTTTACGAATGCACCAAATAAGTATCCTTTGTTACACTGACCTCACAAGCTCGGGGAAGGCTTGTAGTTAGCGCGACGGGATTCGGTACTGTTGGAGCTCGGTTCGAGTCCCGACAAGCGCCAATAAATGCTCTCGTGTCTATACTGGGTTAGAGCACACTAAATCTGTGGGATGGAAATTCCCTCCGCGGGGTTTGGAAGGGTGGAAGGAGGTTACAAGCTTCCCCCAGATGTCGATCCTAGGGTGTGCTCGGTCTAAATCGTGGTGGCATCAAGAGTTGCATTGGCTAACTTAAATAGTGCTCCTAGAAGAAGTCAATAGTTAATTACGTTGTTTGGGCGAATGTCTCCAAACAAAATCCCCATAAAAAATCCCTACTTCCTCCAAGTTTTTTCTCCCACTGTCACGTTTTTAAAATTTGCATTTTTGTAGTATATATATATATATATATATATATATATATATATATATATATATATATATATATATATATATATATATATATAAATTGAAATACACTATTATTACGCAATTCAGTGGTATGTTTGGAAATAATCTATTTCAGATGCACATTTAGAGAACGACAGTAAATAGGGTTGATCGGATAATACCGTAGTTTCCGAATTGGAGACCTCCCAGTCACAAAAGCTAAAGCCAAAGGAAATCAATGGACGCACGCCCTAATTATTGGGCAAAAGTTGCTTTTATACTAATGAGGGCTTGTAAGCGAAGGGAGAGAAGATCAATCTGCATTGAGCCCATAGGTGGAACACAATGAGAATGTAAATAAATTACCCACGATAATGCACATCATTTAGAGACATTTTGGGTGGGTTTTTTGTGTGTTGCTTTTTTTAAATCAATAACAAAGCTACATTTTTCACTCGAATCGCTTGTAAACTGACAAGCACAACGTAAAAGCTTTTAATCGCCCTTTGCAAAAGTTTAGGAATTCGCGTTACCGATTTGAGCTATAGTTCAGTTTATAAGCTTTAAATGATCCAATTTTGAAAAAAACATTTTTTAATATTAATTATATATCATGCATTTGCAAAGAAATCGATAGACTTGACTCGGGTTTAATAGGATATAATTTGACCTAAAAGTATATCAAAATACGGAAATAGTGACTTAATTTGAAACTTTGTGACCCGGTTTGAAAAGAAAAACAGTTAATCCTAGATTAATATGACGCCCTCAGTTCGAAATGTAATCAGTCGACATTGTTCAAGTGTAACTGAGAGAACATTATTGCTTATAAACAAGCAGATAACCAGCTTATTTTTTGTAAAACCGTCGCTACTGACACGCCGTCAAGGTATTTTGCAGCATGTTATCCTTTCTCGGCTATACTTTGATCAGTATTAGAATCATATGATTAAATCTCACTTTAACCCTAAACGTTTCCAACAGCTCAAAATAAAATGATGCCCTTCTGCGCGGTTCGTAACGCATTAATATTGTCATGTAAACAACCTAAAAACCCACAATTTAAAAAAAATACTTTTAAAACTTTAGGGTCTGAGAAAAGTTTATAATAATCATACTTTTCGTACACTAACAAAAAGGCAAATGAAAAAAATCCTGCAAACTAAATTTACAACTTCTTTTATCATCCTTAAAATTCCATTTCAATATACGACATATGACATATTACGCAAAATCTCTAGCATTAATCCTGGAATCAGATTAACTGCATTCTTGAGGGTTCGAATTCTAGCATTTCAGATACGAGTTTTAACACCTGTGCTCAAAACTGGCAGCCATTCAAGACCGCTACGTTCGTTGAAATACTCTTACATTTCCGTGTTAGACACATAAGAGAACTCATTTGACGTCAACACACACACACACACACACACAAAAAAAGTAAAATCCTTTCGTCTATCTTCTCAATCACTTTATTCGATAAATACCAATTAAGAAACCAACCTATCACGGGGCGACACGTGTTGCACGATCGCTTCTTATACATGCTTCCATCATCTGCTCGAGAAATTGAGAGAAGTGAAAGTTCCCTTGCATTTAAAACTCCATAAATCACTCCTATTAAGCGTTAAGTGCTGAAGAGAGTGCTTATAGATGTGATTAAATCGATTCTTTATCGCGACCTTGTTTGCGATGGCTTCAGTCAGCAATACACTTGAGATGTGCTAGAAACAGATATTTTTGCAGAATTATTTTAAGTACGTGATACCCACTAAGAATCATACCTTTAGAAGAAAAAAAAATCTTTCAGTTGCCCTCAGATTACATTAGATATTGGATAAAACCACACACAATATACCTACACAAAATTAATACAGTAGGGAGAAAGTTGGGGTTACTTCAATTTAAGCCAACGTATTGCAATGAGGCCACTTGCACAGGCTGTTAGTTCAACGGACGATACTCATCGATACTCATTTGCCAGGAAATTAGGTCTGGCCCGAACGCAGATTTCAAGTAAAGTACAAACTGATTTTAACAGTCATCTATCAATACATTATTATAATAATACTATATCATCATTAGGTTTTTATTTGTAAAATGACTAAAATGTCTCACTGTTTATAAAGATCTTTGCCGGGCGATGGCCGAATAGCTAGGGCGTTGGCATTCACTACCAGAGTCTATGGGTTCGAGTCCCACTGTTGGTATGGATGCTTGTAGACGTTCGAATCGGATTTATGCAGTAGGCCATTGTGTAGCGAAAAATGACCGTAGCGATCTCAACCAAACCATAAATACAGTCTCCCCAGGGTCGTAACTAGGCATTTAGAAGCCCCAGGGCAAGTACGCAAATTGGGCCCCTTGAAATATTAAGACTTCATTTTTTTACCTCCTATCTTGGGGGGGCCCCCTTACCCCCGGGGCATTGCCCCTGTTGCCCCAGCCTAGTTACGCCGCTGTCTCTCTCTATCTTACCATTATTCTTTTATCCTTTAAAAATAACAAACCCTATATTAATTCTACCACAAGTATTTTTCATTCAATTTCTAACTTAAAAACTAATGTTGGTGTTTATTAATCAACTCTTAATAATAAGCTAATATAAACCAGATATGAGTTATAGTTTCTATATCAACGTTAAATTCAATGAAATTAATTTTTAAAATACATTCCCCTCAATATATTCTTTTACATGTTTTTATTAACTCGTTTTCTTGTTTGTTTGTCCAGTTCAAATCTTGCAATCGATTTTTAGCTAACTTTCCGACTAGCTAGACATTTCAAACTTTTAGAATAGCTCAGAACACGATGACAATGCATTATTTTAATACTTTGGCCATCTTTAAGCAGAATTAAATTTATTTTCAGTTAATTTTGTTTTGTAGACTGGTGCAGCCATCTATCGGCCGGTACGGGAACGAAAAGTTAAACGCAAGTTAACTTCCAATTAACTTCATTTTCTTTCAAGTTGATGGGATAATTCATCAAAAAAATTTTAAAACAGTATTTATTAATACATTGAATTGTCAAGTTTATATGATTCAACAGAAAATTTAAAAACATGGTATATAAAAAGTTCTTTTTATCTTGTAATTATTTATACTTCACATTAACAAAACAATGAATCCGACCAAGAAAGTTTTGTTCTGTTTGAAACATTAATAATAAGTTTACGTGACGCATTAACAAATAACACCGGAAGCTTGAGAAAATTGGGCAATTTTTCTGGAAAAAAAAGGTCTATAGACTACATTTATCTCCCCAGTACTGAAATGTACGTCATCAAATGCCAAAGGATGACAATACCCAGTATGCTAAGTGTTATTTCAATATCCATTAGCGCCCCACGACCTATTTATAGGAGCGCTGAGCCGAGCAGGAAAAGCAATAGACCTTGAACTGTGGAGGTAGAGCTTTGGGCAGTATGAATAATTCTAAATGAGTAAATGGGGCAAGTACAGATATATAATGTCATCAATAAAATAAACGTCTTTCAATAACATTTTATCACTATCTTATAACTAAGTAAAACATTGAAAGCATTTATTTTTAAACATAAGGGGAAGCGATAGATTTCACACACGGAAATGCTTCGCTAATGGTCATTATAAAACAAAATATATTTAAAAAAAATTTAATAGCTGAGGCATTAAAATCATTAAAGAGCTACTGAGAACATGTGTGGAAACCCGGTAGCAGCAACTTTTTGTAGTTTTAGAATTCATAAATTTTAAAACGTTTGAAAAAAAAAAACACACCTTGTATTCACATTAAGTTAACGAGTTTACTAGAAAGCCATTACTAGAAAAGCCAGAATTACACAAGTGCGATGCTAGAAAAGTCAACAGAACTCGAATAGCCCGTTTTCGTACATTCGGATATCCGTTAAACCTATTGCATAAGAAAATTACGTACGGAACTCCTTAAACTTAATATGAAGTAAATAAATATAGCGACTTCAATTTTGATAATGCGCTGATATCGCATGGTTTTTGTATCCAACTGAACTCTGTTCTTCAAATCTAGATAATATCCGGAAATCATAACATGCTGCAGCAAATCTTATTTGATATTATTGCAGATTACATCAAAATCCAATTAAGATTTTCCAAAACGTTGCCCCAAACCGCTCCATAAAAAGTTTAAAAATTTTATTTCAAAGCTACTCCTTAAAATTTTATTCAAATACATCTCATCTCATGGAACCCCGTGGTTCGGCGAAACACACCTCGGAAATCACTGCACTATACGCAAAATACTCATCTCGAAGTTCTAAATTTTGCAATTTCCGCCTACGTGGTGTAGTGGTTAGCGTTGTGCTCCTCCACGCTGTGGGCTTGGGTTCAAATCCTGAATATGGCTTGGTCGTTACCGCGTTGTCCCCTCACAGGGAACAATGCTGGCTCACCTAAATGGTGCTCCCATAATAAAGTAGCCAGCAAGACTGCTGTGAATAACAAAAGGCGAATGTCTCTCAACAAAGTGCCTCAGCATTTGAAAAATAAATTTAAAAAAATTACAATAAATTTCATTGTTGGCTGGTCAGCGTAAGAAATGAATTTGTCATAAATGGAGAAATTCCGCACTTGGACACGGAGACTAATTTTATTCAAGCAGGAGGGGCCCAGGGTTGCCCAAATTGGTCAGCAGATCTGTACTGTCCGTCAGGCGCACAGGCCTATATGAAACATATACCGATCAGGGGAAATGAACCCACGGCTGAGTTTGCAGGAATTGCTACGCAGCGCCGGTCTTTAGGTATTTCATGGGCCGATACGCGAAAGCGGAGGGGCGCCCAGGTGTTTAGACGATTATTCAAGCAGGAGGAGTGACGGAGGCCACCGAAGATATTAATAAGCGAGATTCTTCTAGGAACATACAGCTGGCAGAATATCACATTAGAAATATAGGACAGAACACGCAGCCACTAATTTAAAAAAAAATATAAAGTTGTAAACTTCACCTGAAATAAGCAATCTTGAAATCCCATACACAAACGTGCTCTTTCATTCCCAAGGCGTACTTAAAATTCACCGCGATATAAACACGACGTGCACTGTTTAACCGACCACGCTGCTTACTTCCACGCCAGACAATGGGACATTTTCTCTTTCATAGAATAAGGATCTAGTGCAGGTGAATCACACCGGAAGTTTACGAGATAGGAGATTGAATCGGGGGATCGGGTGGGATAGGATGAGAGAGACAGAGAGAAAAAGGATTTGGCAAAAAACCAGTCGGCGCCATCAACTTTCTGGTAATGAGCTCAACGCTTCCACTACTAGTAAACAGTAGAAAACAAAAGCTAGTGAAGTCAAAAGAGGATGAGCCGACGAGTCTTCTATACCTGCTATTTCTTCCGTATCCAATTACAGTCGCACGTGATTTGAGTTCATGATCTTCCGACACTTTAAGGGATCCATCTACGAGTGAGCTCCGCAACCAACTTGTTCCGATATCGTGATGTGTGATAAACAGCATATGAGCCGAAAATGAAGTTTAAAATAATTGCATAACATGTATTGTAAACCAGACTGCCATGTAGTTAATGCCTGAAGCTTGACGGATACTTCTGAAGAATCCCCTGTCATTACAGCTTTACCAACATGTAATTTAAGTTAAAGAAAAACTACCCTTAAAAGTGTTCCACGCATGAAATAAGACAGCATAATTAAGTTTTACGCGAGTAAAAAGCTATAATCAACGACTACCCGTTGCCATCAGCACCGTGTCTATCTGCCAGTTTAAAATATGAATATCTAGAATTACTTGAAAGGCGGTTCAGATTATAGAGTTCTACAGCTTGACATAGCTTTCGTGGATTACCAGATATTACCTAGCAATCTTTTAAAAGGTTGATAAATCAAAGTATCCTACAGTTTAATTTTTCCAACATTTTATAAGGTTATATTTGACAAATACTCCATATTGATAAAAGAAATATTCTTTTCAACCCAGACTTCCCCTCGCCTTGATATAAATATTGATTACAATATTTCGAAGAAGATATTAATTTTAATTATCGCCTATTTCCTCTATTGATAAAAAAGGGGTAAAAACTAGAATTTTCAACAAAAAACAAGTTTGTTAGCAATAGTTAATATATTAAAAGTTAAATATATAGTGTTTCATAATAGACTAATATATCAGACTAACTAGAGATGTAAGGAGTACACTTGTTACAGGCGAGTTCTTACAATATCTGCAATCTGCATAGATAGCACTTGCAATAAACATGTTTTGGCTTACGGGGATCTCTATGCCCATAGCACAGGAATATAGCAATCACCAATGGGACACTATTATGTCACTGGTAGACCCAAAAATGACTTTCCAGCGGAAAAAATCACCAGTTTCAATACTTTTAAAGGTAGAAGTTAGCGTCACGATGTACGCTTCGACGCAGTGAGCTCTTGGGTTCGAATCGTGACTAAACCATCGACGTTCTTACGCCCTCCCTCTCATGCAGGGTGATATTGTTTCACTTATTTAGTTCTCTCATAATAAAGAAGTCGACAAATTCGCGGCGCGGAATGGGCGCATGTCGAAAAGACAAGTGCCTGCCGCGAAAGGATTTCATTCGAGTGTTTCAGTGCAATCGCACTGAAACAATCAAATGAAAATTTCTGCGATGAACATCTGCAGCCCCGAGTGACTAATCGCAATGATTAATCATCCACAGGTTGGCACTGGCTCAGATCATATCAGATCTTAGCTGTATTCGTGCTTGGTTTCAGCGAATTATTTCCCTATGCCCTAGCTCGTAGCCGAATATTCATGCTTTACATGAAGAGCGACATCTAAGCTAGCTTCCATTAACTTAGTTTTTCCCTTAACCTTTTCTTGTCTAATTTCTTGATTAATTTTCATCTTAAATTATCTGTCAGACAGCAATGCCAGACTACTGTCCGACTCTACCAGTAAAAAGTGACAAGGCCGTTGAATTTTTTGGTTCTGTTCAACTAGAAGTTTAAACCAAGAATAACACCGATCAAAATTCGACATTACATTATAAAGACAATGAGGACTTAACAACAGACGGACACATTTAAACGAGATACGAAATGATTAACTCTTAATAGGTAAACTAGGGTGGATTTCACTTCCCAGATGAACTGTTTATGTCAAAGGAGTTACAAGTTGCTTTTTCATTTAAATACTCCTGAAATGCGAGAATTACAAGTTTAAAAATAGAGGACGGATAATAATATAATCTTGATAAATTTATTTTACTATCATTGCATGACTATATAACACTGAGAAATACTTAAAATACTCAACAATTGGAAAGGGGGATTTGATGAGCCAAGAAAAGGCTTCTTATGGGGGTAAATATTTTGATTTTTGAGGTCAGTATACATAGGGTAACAGGTGTCTAGATCAGGCGTGTACAACTCGCGGCCCTTGACAGTAAATAATGAGGCTCCATAAGATCCCAAACTTTAAAAGACCCATCTTCCGAGGAGAAAATATTACTCTGTTTACAATCATGTCTTATTCATGTCATCGCAGTTTTGCACTACATACATTTGCGAACAACTGTTTTCAAAGACGAAGCACCTGAAGAGTAAAATTAGACGAAAATTTTCTGATGAGCATCTTTGTTGTTGTTGCTTATCCCACCCGATCGACAGCAACATCAGATCAGGTCCATGAACTCGTGAGCTTTCAAAAGATGAAGAGCCGCACCAGTATTGGAGTACAGCTGGTTCCTCTGGCAACCAATGCATGTTAAGATACGGGCAGGAGCGGCCTGAGCCAAACTGCACCTCAGGCAAAAGGGGTAAACTTTAAAGCCCGACACAAATCGTAGAGCACGAAGATGACCGCTGCGGAGCCTGGCCAGAGCTGTCTGATCTCCCCTGCTGCTTGCCCAATTCAAAGCTGCACCAGGACGGCCGCAATCATACCTATCTTTAAAACACAATAAGAATTACACCACTTCCTTCGAACCAGTCATTAATGCATTAATTCAGAAAAAAAACAATGTCAAATATACCACTAATTTTATGTTTATGTTTGCTTTCTTTTTTTTAATATTATGATTAAAATTAGAAAGGAAATTTTGTTACTCGTGTTAATGCGGCCCAAGGTAATACTTCTCCTCACAATGCGGTCCAGGCAAGCCAAAAGGTTGGACACCCATGGTCTAGATCAGGGTTTCCCAAAGTGGGTGATACTGCCCCCGGGGGAAGCTGGAACGATCCATGGAGCGGTAGTTGCGTGGAATGCAAATTGGGGGGGGGGGGGGCGTTAAATGAAAATAAAGGGGCGGTGGTAGCATAAAAAAAAGACGAGAAAATACATCCTGAGGACACTGGAAACGGGGGGTACGGGAGTAAATTATTTTTGATGTTATTCGTAATTTTTACTTTATATTAACGGGCGCAGTGGCCCAGTTGACAATGGCAGCGAGCTAGTGATTTGAAAGTCACTGGTTCGACGCTCGTCGCTGACAAATCCATTGCCGTGTACACTAATGGCGGCTGGTGCACGTAAAATCTGTCGCGGCTGCAATGTCCTCCAAGTTGTCAAATTTACATCTGGAAGTGCTGGGTCAGGTGTGCCGGTCTCGTCACTTGACTCTGCTTAAAATTACGGGACCGGTCATTTAGCCAAGTCGGGTTCCGACCCTTGTACTAATTAAAAAAACAGGAGCCGCACCTTCATCGCCCATAGCCTTTGGGACTTGATCTGATGTTACTGTCGGTCAAGTGGCATAAGCAACAACAACAACAACAACACAACTTTAATATTATCCTCCGTTATCTAAATTTTCTGTGTGTAATGCGAATGTTATAAAATTATTTATCAAAATCAACACTTATAATTTCAATCTGTAAGGTGTTTTATTTACAGCATCTTTCTTTACTATGTTCTATTAATATTTGGGGGGGGGGTAATTTCTTTTCTAAAAAGGGAGCGGGAAGCCAAATAAGTTTGGGAACCCCTGGCTAGATATTCACAATCAACCAGACTCAAAACGTTCGATCACTCCATATCAGATACGGGGATACCACAGACAAAATCATTTTTCAATTTCGTTGGAAAAAGTTAAAATGTGTTAAAAGTACTAACGCTTCTATAATTTATAGCAACTCAAAGATTTTTTTATCTGATTCATGTTTTGTAATGAAACAAAGTTTGTTTTTCCTTCAGTTAGAATGCGATTCAACTTTTAGTCCAAGAATAAGCAATTACTCCTATTTTTTTATTTTTTTTTAACGTAAATGTGAGAGCAGAGGAAACTAAATTAGCCCCGATTTCTCATCATATATTCATTAGGTTATTTATTAGAATTCTGCAATTATCTCTTTCTTTTTCACCCTCATCATGTTTGGCGTTCTAGAGCTCGTTTCAAAACTTTTGCAACAAAAGATGAAGCAGGATTTCCAGATGTGAATCAATCAAGGCTTTTTTATGCAACGGGAAATAATCAGCGGCTAGAAAAAAATGTGCTATTCATACAGCTACGCAAGTGGCGTGGCATTGAAGTGTGCTGGTTTCAATATTTTACGGTCTGCTCAGAACAGGAACAGAGTATAATGGTTAATAACATCACGATTGCTCTTACAGAAACACACAGAGGGGATTAAAAATAAAGAAAGAGTACATGTTAGACAGGATAATAAATATACAAATACACTGAACTGATAGTGTTCGCTGATTTACACACGGAAAACACAAATATCCTCTAATTAAAATCTCCCATATGTACCGTTAAAAAAGGAGCTATTCTGAAGGTTTATGTAAGCTACATGTAGAGACAAAGATAAAGTTCAATTAAACAAACATAGCTTTTAATTTTTTTTTAAATCTAGAAAACGTTTGTTATTTTCCATTGCTCAGTACAGTTGAGTTAATTAGCTATAGTAAACTTTTGTTATACTAGGTCAAATAACACCAAGGCCCACAGTTTGAAGTAGATTCAAGACAAACACCCCTGCTAGCAGTGGGACTTTTGAACCTACAGGCTCTAGGACCGAAGCCAGTGCCTTATGAATCATATTAACATTCTCATGTAAAATTTGGTCATTCGGTCAGCGAAAGAAAAAAAAACCCTTTGAAATAATTGCGATCCGTCATTCTCAAATCTTAACGTTTATTGCGATGGTCCATATTTTGTACGTATGAAAGTTTTTTTTTTTTTCAAAAAAGAAGCTACAAAGCATGCTTCATTTATTTAAAATTACAGAGTCAACAATGTAGGCTAACATACGCAGAAGAGGAGGGGGGAGGGGGACAGCCTGAAAAACAGAACACAATATATTATACGATGCATATACAGTATTTCAATCGCGACAAATTTATTAAGGTTTACATATAGTTATAGACAGTGCAGTTCTGAAACTTGACTAATTTATGAACAGAAATCGGTGGCAAACTTCCCGTAAAAAGTCCTGGTCTTACTTTCAAAAGTCAGTAAATGTCTGAATTTTAACTCTTTTTGGGTGTACGATACACGAATGATCACAACTTTAGGGTAATGCAATTTTACATGAAAAAACAACCAAACAACTTGCCCAATAAATTACCACTTATTTGAGGAGTGAACCAGTTTAAAACAAATTTCAGGTAATCCCTAATAACGAAACTACCGCGGATTATTAACGTAGGATTACTTATCGTTGCTTACCTCTTTTGTATGTATATATGCATGTGTTATGTTTATATATATATATATATATATATATATATATATATATATATATATATAT
Source organism: Dolomedes plantarius (assembly GCA_907164885.2). Classification (NCBI taxonomy): domain Eukaryota; kingdom Metazoa; phylum Arthropoda; class Arachnida; order Araneae; family Dolomedidae; genus Dolomedes; species Dolomedes plantarius. Next base: position 92,058,568 of record OU015496.1, read on the forward strand.
ATATACACACACACACACACACACACAGTCGAACCCCATTATAGCGAACCCGGTATATAACGAACTTCCGGATATAACGAAGGAAAATTTTGATCCCGCCTTTTCCTATTGTACGTATTTTAATTAGTATTGTTTCAGTTTAATGTAATCGATTTTAGACGATTTAATTTATTCATGATAATTTGACATTCATAATAATTGATGATGACATTCATGATAATTGATATAATAATTTTTTAATACATCAATATTGAATACACATTGCAACTAACGAGTTATACATTTTGTGAACTCTAGCGTTATTCTTAACGGTTCGGATATAGCGAACAAACCTTTGGTCCCTTGAAGTTCGTTATAACGGAGTTCGACTGTATATATAATTAACTAACTAACACACACACACATATATATATATATATATATATATATATATATATATATATATGTGTGTGTGTGTGTGTGTGTGTGTGTGTGTGTGTGTGTGTCGAAATTTTCACTTTTTGACAATATTTGTACGTCAAAATTTTGACGTACTTTTCTGTTTAACTGTTTACTGCTTGCCCAAGCGATACAGACTGGGTTTGGCGCGAAGCCAAAATTATAACTCGCGATGCAGGACATCTGAAATTTTGCTTTCCGGAGGACCTTTAGGGAGGAACGTAATCCTATGTTAAAAGAGAAATAAATGCAAGGGTCTAACGATCCAGCAAAAAAAAAAAAGGGGGGGGGAGGTACTGTAGTATGTTTAATTCTTTTAAATATATATTGTCTACAATGTACGCTAGCACATAAAAAAAGGGGGCGGGAGAGAAAAGCGCACAATAACAACAGTACACATACAATATGTTATGCAGTACATGTACAGAATTTAGACAGCAATAAAATAATTGGAAATTAGAAACAGTCTTATACGGTGCGGACCTGAGATTTGGAAATTTAAATAACTTTTAAACTGAAGTCGGCCGCAAATCTCCAATGGCAAACTCGCGAACACACACACATATACACAGGAGAAAAAAAATAATCGAGAATGTTTTAATTCAACTGCATTTTGTTTCCAACTTTATTTTCTGTGTGTGAATGTGAATCATCTGGGCATAGAATTTTATAATGAAAAAATAACTACGTGTTAAATAAATTATTTTAGATTTGGGGGAATTAAACCTTTAAAAAAAAATCAGATAGTCTCTTCTAACGAAACTACCCTGGGTTATTAACATAGGATAACTTACCATTGCTTACTCTTGTGTGTATGTGTGTGTGTGTATATATATATATATATATATATATATATATATATATATATATCAGTGGAATCTCGATCGATCGTTTTCCCGTATGTGTCGTTTATTTCACCCAGTGCCGACGATCATACTGCTTTGGTATGTTCTCGCATCTATCCTTTTTCCGCATTTATCGTTCAATTCAGTCGGTCCCTTTGAAAACGATAGATCGAGATTCCACTGTATATATAAAACAAAATTTTGGTACTTTTCTGTTTAACTGTTTACTGCTTGCCTAAGCTATACAGACTGGGTTTGGCTGGCGTGCTGCTAAAATTATAACTCGCAACGACGGACGGTTTTAGCATCTGAAATTTTGCTTTTCGGGGGACCTTTATGGAGGAACGTAATCCTATGTTAAAAGAAACGCAAGTCTGTAACAACCCAATAGGTTGTTTTAAAAATTAGGGTTATTCATTTACCTCCCTCCGTCAAATAAATTACAGAACAAATTCTATTTTTATTGTGGGCATTTAGAAGCTGAGTATTCCAGTCTTACGAGTCGGATTATTTGTATTTATCTACGCACGATAACCGCACTCGTTGCCAAAAGGACGCTATTTAAATCACAATGCAAAGTATACGGCACAATGAAATTATACGGCAAAAATGACAGTGTTGGACAAACGGCAAATGAAAACAAACACACACACACACACATTAATCATCACTATTCACTTCTATGATCCAAGTTTTAAGAGAGAGAAAAAAAATGTACGACACACAAAAGTTATCCCATTACATTTCAATTAGCAAATTAAAGCATACAAAAAAAAAAAAAAAACTAACTACACAGAAGAAAAATTCTTCTAGAATTCCAACATCATGTGCAACAACAGTAAAAAAGCGTTAACTATTTGTAAAGCAGAGTAATAACATTTGAAGGGAAAATAGATAAATGACTCACGTGCAGAGTCATTTTATTAAGAAGTCTGATTCAGCATTCACCTGAAAACCGACTTTCTGTTCCCATAGAAACAAAACAAAACTCAATGTCAATAGTACATATTAAAATAAATCTTCATTCCTTTAAATAAAAAAAACCCACACGAATACGAAGGTAACCATCATTCTCCATTTTGTTTCTCAGATCCAATAGTGTTATTAAAAACAAACGCAATTTTAAAATACGAGATACACCGCAGAATATAAAAACACATTCACTTAGTCGACTGTAAGGTAAAGTTATTTAACTAACTGAGCCTAACAAAATCTCCAAACAAAAACAAAAAACAACAACACAAGAATTTAAAAATTTCTAGTTGTGAAAGGATTAAACTAAGATGAATAAGAAAGGTGCTTATGATTCAGCATGCATGTTTTAAATTAATATACGGGCTGAACAAAATTAGATTCTTAAACATCACTTTTTGGGCTGATATCTCCAAACAGACTAGGTACCAATGATATTAATTTTTAAAACTAATTTTGCCGAAATTTTAACGTAGGATTACGTTCCTCAATAACGGTCCTCCGGAAAGAAAAAAAATTTCAGAGTCCGTCCTGCGTCGCGAGTTAGATTTGGACAGCGTGCCATACTCAATAGCAGTAAACAGTTAAAAAGAAAAGTACCAAAATGCGTAACAAACAAGCAAACAAAAAAGTAAGCAACGATAAGTAATCCTACGTTAATAACCCGCGGTAGTTTCGTTAGAAGAGACTACTTGAAATATATACAGTCGAACCTCCATATATCGAAGTAGCAAATTGCCGGAAAAAAATTCGATATATAGAATTGAGCTTAGTTTTATCACAATTCTCATTAAAAAAAATTAAAGCTAATTTTTGTATACGAAACTCCATTTCTAATTTATACGCGAATCCCACTAAATGAAAATTATTAACTAAAAAATGAATTAATATGAAAGATTTATTGAGTACTACATATCTTTAAAAAAAGACAATGCAGACAGTGGTTACAATGATCACAGTTACATTCTTTTTTAAAAAAACTACGAATATCTTGCTGAACAGCCAGTTTTGCGGAAAGTTCAAAGAAATATTCGTATTTATTCAGTCCACTAAGAACTTCACCAGGGACATTTTCCGCGAATTGACGTCTTGAAAAAAAATTTCGATATATAGAGATTTTTTCGATATATAGAAGCAATTTTTCTATGTAATGAACATTGAGATTCGCTAAGAGTTAGATACATAGAAAATTTCGATATGGGGAAGTTCGATATATGGAGGTTCGACTGTATATATTTTTAAACATATTTTCATACTTTCATTAAAAAAGGAAAGCAGTGTTTACTTTTCAAATGAGTTTAGAGCCTCTATAAGGCCAAAATGTCAAGCATTTCAAGAAAAATTTCATTTTGGAATGATTACAGAAGTTCACCTTTACGCACAAACAATGGTTTTTAAAGAAAGTTGAATTCTTGCAACGGTACCTACCGATAGACGCGGTACGACACCTTTCATACGTTAGTAAAACCTTAGAGGGAAAACAGCTGCAGACATATTTACAAATTGCATGAATGAAAGGTAGAGATAAAAACTACCAGCATGTTCACCTCTCACCGATAGGTTGTGCAGATAGCGAAAAGGTGGTAGCCAATGGCGCCAGTTGTTGACTCAGTATTATCTCGGCTTTCTCATGGACTTTCAATGTCTCGAATTATTATTGTACCTCGGTTTCCACCGCACAAGAGAGAAGCAATATTATAGATTGTAAAATGGCATTTCCAAAAAAAAAAAAAAAGAAAAAAAAAAAGAAAAAGTTGCTATTACACTGAGGAGCCGGAAATGCGCTTTTATCTGAAGGGATAAATGTTGGGAAAAGCAAAGCAATCCCGCTTTTTACTGCGTTGGGGGCACAAATGCCGTTTCTCGCTCTAAGTACTTTTAGGTGTTTAAAAAAGATAAAAACGGACGTAAATGTTTACAGTTTGTCAAGTTTTATCGCAAACGCACAGATTAGTTAGTTTGTTTAAACACGCGGGTGAACCAAACATCGAATTTATGGGTGGAGTGTAAAGGTTCTCCGGAAATATAATTTGCCATAACGTGTTGGGAATTAAAACACCGAGATGCAATTTCAAGATTGAACGAATAGGGAAAAAATAGAGAAATTTATTATACTTATAAATGATCATCATTAAACAGAAATATAATAAGTGCTATTAAAATGCAAAACAAAATTTTCAAAAGAAAAATAGACTGAATTGAAAAGCAAAACCATTAAAAGAAAGAACTTAGTCAATTTAGTCATTTACAATTAATAGGAAATTTTATAACTTGTGAGTCGTCAATAAATGTCCGTATATATATATATATATATATATATATATATATATATATATATATATATATATATATATATATATATATATATATATATATATATATTCAAATTACTGAACACAAACTCGTAACAAATTTGGTTACAGGACTTAAGGTATTACACAAGGATTTATATACTTTGGTAGGGCGTAGTGGCCCAGTTGGCAAGAGCAGCGGACCAGTCATCTGAAAGTCACTGGTTCGATGCTCGTCGCTGACAAATCCACTGCCGTGTACACTAATGGCGACTGGTGCACGTAAAATATGTCGTGACTGCAATGTCCTCCAAGTTCTTAAAATTACCCCTGGAAGTGCGGAGTCAAGTGCTCTGGTCTCGTCACTTGACTCGGTTCAAAATTACGGGACTAGTCCTTTGGCCAAGTCGGACTCCAACCCTTGTGGTGCCAGTCAAAACAGGAGCCGCACCTTCAACGTCCATAGCCTCCCGGGACTTGGTCTGATGTTGCTGTCGGTCAAGTGGCATAAGCAACAACAACATAATTTGCTTACTGGATTTATATAAGAAAATAAAGCTATGGTTGATCGGTATATACGATGATTATTTTCAGGTAAAACACGTCAGTATTTCACAGGTACATACTTAAGAAAGAAAAAAAAAAGGAGATAGGGAACTAAAAATAATAAAGACATGATACCATTTCGGCATAGTTACATTGCTTTTATGTTAACTTCGATAAAGCATCAAAAGAGTAAACAACTTCGTGACCACAATTATGACCGATCTTCCTTTTTTTCCCAAACTTTATTAAGTTCTATTAGTTTGAACGTCATTGTCTAAAATTGGCTAAAGCAGCGGTTCTCAACTTTTTTAGACCCACGACTCCACTAAACGTAAGAAAAATAAAATAAACACTTCGCCCCCCCCCGTCACCCCCAGACCACCCCTCTTCTCTCCCGCGCATCGAATTTTTGACTGATGACGCAGCTAGTTGTGAAGGGGCCGTATCTACATTTAAGTGGTACGCGCTCCTCTTAGGGGCACAAAAATCGTACAAAAATTAATTTAAAAAAAACTAATTGAGCCCCAAATTTCGTTTTTGCTGCGTTAAGTTTCTCGGGTCCTAAACATTAACTGTGTTGAATTTTGTCTCGGTGGGTGAAACAGTCTATGATTCTATAGCGGACAAACAAACAGACGAGCTCATTTATATATATATATATATATATATATATATATATATATATATATATATATATATATATATATATATATATATATATATATATATATATATATATATATATATATATATATATATATATATATATATAGTCTATTTATACGACTTAAAAGAATAAATAATGTGACTTAATGGAATAACCTAATTAAAGCTTTTAAAAAGTCAAACTTAAGACCTCCTTTAGAAAATTACAGTAGTTTGAAGAATGCAGTTGATATTTTACGTAAGTGCGGTGCAAAAATTGCGACTTTCTATCCCCAGTTTCTACACTCTTAAAATGAAATGCTGCTTCAGTTCAAGAGAGGTACCTATTTTAGGATGTCATATTTCTGGGTAGCGAATTTAACAGCTTTGGGTATCCCACTTTTGTATCTTAAACATGCTTTCGTACCCTTCTAGTTCCATTTTTGTAATATACCTAAAATAGCATTTCATTTTTACAGTGCTTGCATACACACAGGTACGAAAAGATCGTCTATACATTTATAACTGACATTTTTTTCCGTCCGAGTAGAAACACGACAACAATTCACATCCAAAACGATCGCAACTTGAAAATGCACTGTTTCATCATTTGAATATAATCCACAGAACTCATTAGCAATTTTCTTGTAAACTATTAAATCCAATTTCACTGAATATTATTTCATGAAACTTAAAAGAAAATAAATAAATAAAACTAACACGATATAAGGCAATTAAATGCCTTATGAATCGGAGAAAAAAAAAGTAATGCCTACCGTGAACACTTTGAAGGTGGCAAACACTCTGAAACAATTGTAGGATCTGAAAAAAAAATGAAAAAAATAAACAATTGAAATGCCTCAGTTAACAAGCATGTCAAAATATAGTATGTAAGATACTTAAACACATTAGCAAAAGTCGTTTAAGAGACTATATTCAATGATATTAACTCGAATCAGGTCGCGAAAGGACATACACTGTTTGAGGCACTAGGCCACTGAAGATTTGTCGTATACAATAAACATATACCAAGAAATAGGAAAACATTATTGCATACATCATTTAATGTCTCGAGTTGTCTCGAATCACGCGCTTCTAATTAGTACAGATTAAGCTAATACTTTTCAGTATCAAATTTATTCAGTAATAAAACGAGAATTGGAAACATATTTAAGTATGGACTTGACGAATATGATTGAAATTAATAGTATCACTACCCCTCCGTTCCACTACCAATCTACTACAATTTAAAATAAATCATTAATACTGGCATATGAATAATTTTTTGGCCTACCGAAATGTGACAGTTCATGTAACGAAAACAGCATTTGGAATTATTTCAATAACAGCAGAAAAATATCAGCCTAAAGGTATGCGTGCGACTTAAGTCTTAAATTAGTATTTTTTTTGTTCAAAAAGTGTTTTTATAAGTTTCCTTTTAAATCGTCACGGCACGGCACCAAGGCTTCGTAACGCCTTGCAAGGCTCTCATGAGGGTTGGATGCACCAAGAGACGCACGTAGAATAATAAATTACCAAGTAATATAAGCACTTGGTGATGTTGTGGAACATTTTGGCCTCATATTACTTCAAAAGGGTGAAAAAATACAAAAATATGTTATATATATATTTAAATGTATAAGAATATATAATATCTGACTGTCAAGAAAGACAAAATATGCTTTTAAAAATTACACATCCAAAAATAGAACAAAAGAAATATATTAACTAAAGGGTAATTTGTAGGTTAGGAGTGGTTTATAAAATAAGTGAAGGGTTTAAGATTTTTTAGCATATTATATATATATATATATATATATATCCCGGTGTCTAGGGTGTGGTCACTTGGTCGAAAATAACATCACACAGATGAAACCAAATTCGCTATATTACACATATCATTTACGAAATAGATTGAAACCATCCGTTTCACACGAACACTTGTAACGTCCACACAGGACGATAGCCAATCAGGAAAATCTTCTCGCTCCGTTTTATTTTACTTTTTAAAAGAAAAACCAGGCGCGCGGCGCTACTGTAGAGGCGAGTTGAGGATGCGGGAGCTTCTTCTGGCCACGCACGAGGTTCTGTGGAACTCCATGGATAAATAAATAAATAAATAATATATATATAATATATATATGCATGCACACACACACACACACACACACACACATATATATATATATATATATATATATATATATATATATATATATATATATATATATATATATATATATATATATATATATATATATATATATATATATATATATATATATATATATTAGTAAATTTTTTCAAAAAATGCCTGTTTGCTTATGTCTCTTTAAAAAAATATTTTTAATGTAAGAAGTACCCAAGTCAGTACAATGGTCTGTACTCAAGTCTGTACTTTTAAACCATCGGGACAGACTTGGGTACCTCCTACATTGGAAATAATATTTTTTGAAAGCGACATAAGCAAACAAAGTCATTTTGAAAAAAATGACTTAAACACTTCTTGTACCAAGCCCCACACACACACACACACACAGAGTGAAACTTCATTAATGGTTCCAAAAGAAAGTGGTCGCTTTGATGGGTGGCCGTCGAAAAGAAAATTTCTCCGTAATATTGGCTCTACAATCTTTAATCGGTTCTGAACAAAATACGGCCGTTTCGAAGGGTAGCCGGCTAGAGAAGTCATATATATATATATATATATATATATATATATATATGTGTGTGTGTGTGTGTGTGTGTGTGTGTGTGTGTGTGTGTGTGTGTACACGCGTGTGTATGTGTGTGTTAGTTTCAATAAAAATAACTATGGTCTAGGCAGAGTTTAAGTTCAACACTTTGGGCTTTGCAGGTCGGTATCTTAACAACTGAACCATTTAACTATGTTTCTGATCACCGTTACGAAACAATCAGACTACAGATTAAAATATAAGTATTTTTACCCTAACGTAGGGCACCCTGTAATATGGACTATTTTCGAAACTGTGAATAATTAGAAATGTTACCCATACAGCGCCTCATTCATGCGCAATCCTTGGCGAGGACAATACGATATCATGGAACATTGATGAGAGCTTGAATTTATGACACCAAGGCGTCATAAATCGACAACAGCCGCAATCACACGAGAAACTCTCAGCAGAAAATCGTTAACGCCAAACACACTGTTCGCGAAAGATATAGTACGTGTCATTTTACGCTCGCTATTATCATAATCAGGATATAGTCGACGTCCGAGCAGAAGGTCTTCGGTAATTCAGATCCATGACACGGCAATAAATTATTATTCTCGGTTTCAACAGCCTCGTTCAACGCCCGTAAAATACAATTATGCCTATCAGTGTGATAACTATATCAATCATCCCTGGTACATGGAACTTGAAACACTGACAATATATAAAGATATCCACCGTTATATGAAATCTTAAAAAAATTAGTAATCACTTTTCGAGAAAAGGTTAAAGCTGCTGAGTATGAATCCTACTGGATTCGCTCACATCAATTTTTTTTTTAATTAAAGCAATAAAACTTAGATATACATCTATGCACTATTATATGCCACTAAAATGCAACAAGAGCAAACAGAAGAAAGAAAACACCAAACAGAAGAAAGAAAACACAAAACAAAATGGCATGTAGAAATCTTGGAACAGGAACAGGAACAGCAGTCTAATTGGGCTGATATCCATTCGTCCTCATCAGTTTCCTGGCCTCCCAATACCTGCCATTAATACAGCTACTTGATAATGCGGAGCACAGCGGAAAATGCTGTGCATCCATAGGCACTCACCTCAATATCAACATATGGAGAAAATTTGTCTAAGAATTGCCGACTTGGATTTAAAGATTTAAAAAAAGAAAAATTGTACTCCGTAAAAGAGAAATTTTTTTTTACACCCTTGGACATTTTTCATTTTTTTGAAAAAATGCAAATAATATTTTTAAATTAAAATTATTCTGGGAAAAAAATCTGGTATAGTGTGTTTTAAACGCTCATAAATTCCTTTGATGGACGAAATTTATAAAATGAATCCTGTTGAAAGAAACAGAAAAGTTCAGGCTACCTGAAAATACTATTTTTTTTTTATTATCAGCATTTATGTAGCTGTAAATATTAGACAAATTTTCTCCATAGGTTAACACTGAGGTGAGCGAATCTAATAGGGTTAGTGCACAACAGCCTTAATGGTTAAACAGCTTTTATAAATATAGCTAATTCACACAGAAGTCATGCACCGGTTAAAACTGCTGCATGAATACACGACTCAAAATTAGGTTAAAAATAGTCTACCTTATGCAAAATACATAATTTCAAATTTAAACACTTAACTGGAGATATTTTTCTCATTACTACATTTACAAAGATACATACAGAATGTAATAAGGACGTTTTAGAATGCAACGTCAATAGTCACTGAAATGATAATCTACTGATGCTGGACTTCAATAAGGTAAATGTCTGGCAAGCTTGATTATTAATGATACACTTTCGCGTAAAAGTCGTATCTGTCAAACAAAAGTTATCTTTAAAAGACTAGTTAAAATAGAGTTCTCCCATTAGCATTAGACGTCGTACATTTCACTCATACAACATGCTCACATAATCTAATGTCAAGAAGCTGAATTATTGATGATACGTTTCCAAATATATATGCACGAAATGAACACTTACTACCGCTTTTAATACATTATGGATGTGCTTATTGAAAAAAGTCATATAGAAACACTAATGTTAGAAAATATCGATTGTGACCCTTATTTATTTTGCATTAATTTTTATTCCAATAATGATGCCCGTTTTAACAAGCTAATATCAACTCTAATCTTTCACACTGACGGTTCTTTATCTGTAAAACTATTTTTTCCTTGACATTAGTATTTACGCGGGAAAGCAAACATTCAGCTTCTCCGCTCTTATATTGCCTTGTGGGATACTACAGACAAGCATGAAATAAAAACGTGCTATTGCAGTTTTGAGTTAAGAACACTGATAAATATGTTTCATTATTCAATTCCTACTATTAGTTCACACTCTCCCTATATATATCTTGTTCAAATTTTCAATCGTTAATAAAATACTTTTTATTCATCCACTCAAGTTCAAATACATTTTTTTTAAACTTGTAGTGGATGACACGGGATGTTAATACAGTTTTTCAAATATTAATTCATTAATTAAATTTAATTAATTTTGTTTTATATGGGAGAAAAAAATTTCTCGGCATTAATGGTGTTCACATAATCGAGCCAATATCAGTGCAATTCCCCGCCAAAAAGTAACTAAAATAAAATTTTTCTTTGTTGACCTAAGTAGGAATTGACTTAAAATTTTTTTTATATTACTTGTTATTGTTAAATATTAATATTTCAAACCTCAAATTATGGGTCATTTCTCAATTACCCAACTGCATGGAGTTTCCATTTGGCCTCGTAGAAAATTTTCGACATGTTCTTATTAAAAATGTAACCGAAAATGCGCAGGTATAAGAAACTACGTTCATTACGTGTTTTGTAAATATATTTTTTTAAAGATATTTACATTTTTTTTTGTTTAAAGTTTTATTGTTAAGAAAAAACAAGTTTTAATGACTTTTAACAAAAAAGGAAAAAATACAGCCATACAAAGTACGGGTTAACTAAATCATGTCAAAAAGTTTATTATCCAATTAAAGAAAATAAGACCTGTTACGGAAAAAAAACGTATTACTTATTTGGAAAACCCCATATGGAGCCTCGAAGCTAGGTTTTAAAAATATTGTCGGGTAGTACTGTATCAGTCACGTAATCAATGTTAGTTGGATCAATTCCTAGTTTTGTCAATTCCAAGTGGGATCTCAGTCTCTTTTAAAAACGAAGACAATGTTTCTGAAAAATTTAAAACATACTTCGATTTTTAAGACCTAACAGTCTCGCGCTTCCTCTATCTGACAGTATCAACAAAATAAGGTAACACCAAAAACCTTTCCGATGTCAGTTGGAATATTCAAATTTATACAAGGTAAATTCTTTCAGGCTGAAAAATCCTTGTGTTAAATTCCGAAAAATTCAATTAACAAAAAATTTTATACAGTAAATTTCGGATCAATGTACTTTAGTATGTTATGGATTCATTAAGTGTACACACACACACACAGAAGTATTTGATAAAGTACCGTTTATAAGCGCTCTGAACGGGAGAAAAGCAAAGCTTAAAGTACAATCCGATACATGGATTGCATGTCTGTTTATCAAATGCCACGCCCTAAGATATCTAAGTGTGACACGGAGATGAACCAAATATATTTTAAAAAAAAACAAAAAAAAAAACATGATTGTAGTTTTTATCAACTGTATTTTTATTTTTAATCAAGTTAAGATAAGAAACATCACCAGAAGCTGAAAATGTGTTTCTAAAGAGAATGCTGCCTTATCTTCTACAAATATACCATTATCGCAAGAAGAGGAGATTTCTCTCTGAACAACTTCTTTTCTATAATGGAAACACTTTTATCTTGGACGTCCTGCACAATTTTGTGGACACGATTCGGTAGAATTCTTCTGGGAAGGCGATATTTCCCAGTTCAACAGCTAAGTTTTCTTCGACAAGTTATAATAGAAAAAAAAACTTCCTACAGTATTTTGTAGCAGTTCTTAAAATCTAAATATCAGTTTTAAGTAACCAGAGAGTAAATTTGAAGCAATGTGTTGCAATTTCGCGCATAGCACATTGAATTAATTTATAGAACGAGTACATAAAATCATGATTAAAAATTTCCGTGTTTCAAACGTATAGATCTATCAGTGAATTTGAATTAATTATAACAAGAACTTCGTCACAGAAACTGTCAAACCACTTTGAACCGGAACTGGTTAAAGTCATTAAAGTCGGTCCTATACCGGAGTTGTTTCCGAAAAAGAGAATAGAAGTTTACTGAACAACAGAAATGCGAAAGAAATGCAGAAAAATTATGCAACATTCATTTTAAAATTTCTGCGGCAAAATTACTTTATTTTCGAAATAATATAAACTATAAAATGAATTTTAAATTCACCAGACAATAAAATCCTTTTCCAAATTGATTCACTTTTTTCTCTGTACATCGATTTAACTCGTTCTCATGACTTGAAGTGGAAGCATGAAAATATGTGCGTTTCTGTTTTAGATCACTATGTTTGGAAAGATTCGTTGAAATGGGTAAAGCCTTATTTAAATTTCAAGGACTCTTTACTTGTTCACTTTAAGGCAGATTAATTACTAGGTTGTGAGGCATGAAGTAGTTAGTAACCCATAAAACTTGGTTTCTAGCGTACATTTTAAAGGACAGCCGTTCATAACATACTCCTCGATTATGTGAAACTAAAATGTTTTGAAAGCCGACTCAGGAATCTGTAGAACACAGGTCGGCAACCTAAGCCACACTGAGACATTTCGGTCGACCCACAGAGGGTTTGCATTTGAGAACATATGACTTAAAACTCAATAAAAAAAAAGAAAGGGTACTTATTTGTTTCACAAACATATTTGGGAGTAAAAAAATTCTGGGTAAAAATCCAGACTTTTCATCGTGACTCCAAAATATATATGCATTCAGAAGGTTCGTTTTATACGAGAATTGAAGTTTGCTAAACCTCAGTAACGCGAAAGAAAAACACAAAAGTTATGCACATTCATTTTTGAAATTCTGCGGCAAAATTACTTTATTTCCGAAATAATATAACCCCACGTATCGTTGCAATAACTGAATTTATAATCAAACCATTTTTGCCAGGAAACCTCAATTGGGTCCTAACTTATTTTCACGATAATGGTAAATATATATTCTGTTTAAGAAAAGCACAAAATTAAATTAAAGAAAAAAACTCGTGTATGTATTAGTTTCGCTTCAATATCGGGTGAAATTTTGTGCTCTACAACAGTGGTGCGGAAACTGTGGGTCACGACCCACAAAGGGGTTAAAAAAAAAAAAAAAAAAAAAGTCACGGATAGTTTGAAGTAAATTTATATTATACTGAATTATTTAATTAAAAAATATGCTTTGCATTTTCTATAATTACGCATTTTGAATATTTTTATTTATATTTTTTAAATTATAACTACATATTAATAATTAAATATGTTTCTGGCAAATCTGGTGTGACTTAAGTGCAGAATAAGGAAGGCTTTTTTTCATTGTTAACATGCAAAGTAAATATTTACCCAAAATTCACTGATTTTTAAAACAGTTATTAAATTAGCTTATTTCTCTCTTCTAGTTTTGTGTTACCATTTTGTTAAATAAAAGAAAAATTACGACCGAAAAATCTTCACCGGGGTCAAGTGATTTTTTATTTTAAAAAAGTTGGTTTCGGTTGAAAAAATTTTGCACACAACTGGTTTACAATTTCAGACTCCTGTGGAACAGGAATAAAGGTAGATCATTTTTTGTAACCGTCAGTAAAGTTACTGATACATATTATATTTACTATTATAACTTTAATACATCCTGTCGTCCTTTTGGGACTCGCGCAGCTAGGGGTGAGTGAGTGAGTGAATAAATAAAATAATACATAAGAACCTTCCTCGTATATCAAAAAGTTTATATATAAGTTGAACTGGAAAAAAACACAGCAGATCTAAGCTTTTTCAACATCTTTTAGAGAAAATCCAGCCGCCACAGTTATATATATATATATATATAAAAAGAGAGGAGAATAGGTTTGATTGCTCCAGACAATCCTTGATTCCAGAGTTTTTCTGGTAAACGAACGGGGGTGGGGTCCAACAGGAATACAAGATATAAAAGTAGCGAAGCTTCAATATGGATTTTAAAACTAAAGTTTATTTTTGAGCTAGTTAAAAAATTCACGATATATTTTCAAAGATTTATAAAGGATTAGTTAATCTGTCGGTAATGCTGACAAACGCGGTTATTTTGCAAAAAAAACGTCATTCAACATACAGGGTAAGCTGGCTGATTGGATTTTAATTCAGCAAAGTCTGCTAAAGACATACAGCGCCATACCAACACATACATAGTACATACGGAAAACAGACGGACTACACATACTACATAACATGGAGGTTTACTATGAGAAGTCCAGAGCATTTGCAACCGATGTAGCCATCACGTAGTCCATTTCAAACGCACAGAACATCCTCTGGTGGCAATTGTATTTCATAACGAGCGACACAAGAATTCAATATTTAATTAATTGTTTGATCAGGTATTATTGAATACATAAAAATAAAGTCCTAACAATCTAATTTCTCCTATTAAGGCTGCTATGTACTAACCCCATTGGATTCGCTCACCTCAGTGTTAACCTATGGAGATAATTTGTCCACGGATTGCCGACTTGGATTCAAAGATTTTTTTTTTAAAAATTGTACTCCGTCATAGAGAAAGAAATTTTACATTTGTGTACATTTTTCGTTTTTATTTTAAAAATGCAATTAATATTTTAAAATTTAAATTATTCGGGAGAAAATCTGATATAGTGTGTTTTAAACGCTCATAAATTCCTTCGGTGGACGAAATTTATAAAATGAATCCTGTAACGCTTTGCAGAAAAGTTCAGGCTATCTGACAATACCAATTTTATTTGTTTATCAGCATTTATGTACATATGAACATTTATGTACATATAGTTGTACATTTATGTACAACTATAAAAACTACTATACACTATAAACTAAAATGTACATATAGTTGTACATTTATGTACAACTATATGTACATAAATGTACAACTATATGTACATAAATGTACAACTATATGTACATAAATGTACATATAGTTGACAAAAATATATTTAAAATAAAAAAATGGGGGCAGCGCTTAACACCCTATAGAGAGAGAGCCATTACAATCCCTCAAAATGTCAATTCTAAGGGGGGTGGAATTCTTGAACTGTCAACTGGACTCCTCCCACCACAACAGTCTGCAAGAAGAGGAAAAGAGAAATATGATTTTCTCTCTTAGTACACAATAGCCTTAAGTTGTACATGGGACTGAAAAGTTCCCAAGAGAATAAGCAACATGGTTGATTCAGTTCCCTTTTCCCCATAACAACGGCAATGCATGACAAGGCAGTATTAAACACCATCCCTATAATTAAGATAAGCATCCATTCCAAAAGCCCGTATCTCTCTTCCAGCTAACTACAGCAAAAGCAACAAATCTTCTCAAGAACGTAGAATCAATACAGAAGGCATAAATTAAGAACGGCTCAACATGTACTACGAAGTAAAGAAATTGATGCACGATGTAAATTCTGGGAGCCATTCCATTCAGAAAACAAAACAAGAAGGAAGCTACAAGAAAAAAAAAGGAAAAAATTCTAAGCTTCCACGAAGGCATGAAAGAGAAAGTTGTATATCATTTACATTAACATCACATTAAGTTCGAAAACACTGTCACTCCCTCCTTTTTACGTAATTTACAATGTTTAGGAGCTTTTTTTTTTTTTCTTTGATACAGCTAATGTCGATGACTTGAAATACAAAGAAAATATTTTTCTGACGTTAACGAGAAGGAAAGAAATTGTTTTTCCTGAACAGACATGGAATAAGAGAATAAATAATAAACAGCACTAGAACCAGAGATAAAAAACATTAACGAGAAGATTAATATTTCTATATTTAAAACCACTGATATCTAAATTAATAGTTAAAAAACTGCGAAGCAAGCCGGCATACATAATATTTCAAGGTAAAAGTATTCACCTACGAACAAAACTTCAAAATTTTTCTTTTCCCTTCAAAAAGAGAAAATTTTTTGGAAGTATGTGTAAAGTATAAAAATGAAAGACGCGTCTAAAAAGACTTCGCAAAGAAGTGAATTGTTAAAGTGGTATTTTTGGCTAAATAATACTTTTTTTTAAAACTTGTCCATTCTCCATTGTTTTTAAATAACCATTTTTCGTTGAAACACACGCCGTTACAGTTACCCCTATTATAATTGTAATGGGGGTATTTTAGCATTTTTTTGGTTCACAAAATCAATTTCTTAACCGCATTATGAAATGCCCTTTCGTAATTTTAAACATAGAGGTCGAATTTTCTTAATATCCTATAATTGCAGCATGAGATCGTAGCGTAGATGGTAACAAAATGTTAATTTCAGAAAACCTCCGTGGGAGATGTTATGCAAACATGGTATTTAAAGTTTATCGGGCACCATGAAAAATCGCGAAAACTTTACGTACTTACAAGAATTTTAGAGGAGTTCTTAATTCCTTAATGATGAAATTAAAGCGTCCTAGTAAAATATATATAATTTGTTTGATTATTATTATCACTTATTTTTATTTTATATTTATTTATTTATTTATTTTTTTTTTGGGGGGGGGGGCAATGAATGCATTTATTTTAACTTTAGTCGTTTAACAGTTACTTTGTACATAAGCAGCTTTTAAGCTACATGACACAGAAAAAAATTGGCAAAGCTACGGAGTACATTCAAATTAAATACAACAGTCAATGTATGCAATTGATGTAAAATATATATATATATATATATATATATATATATATATATTTATAAAATAATCGTAAGAGATATTTTTATAGACAAAATAATGTAGAAGAAAATATTCAAATTAAGTCCAGTAAGAATGTCTTGTTTTTCAAACAGGGTAATTTCATTCCTACACAATACTCTTCTTGATTTAATATCTTAAAACTCTGTCATTTTTACTAGTGGCAGATGATGTCCGACTAGACAAATATTTCTTTCTTGGTTTTGGTAGCAAATCATGCAACAGCAGAGTTTCTCCCGAAGAATTCCACCAGGAAAAAGCCATTCTGGACAAGGATGATGACCTACAGGTTAGTTTGTCATTAAAATTACATTAAAAAATTGCAAGCAATATATACATTGATGCTCTCTACGAAAAATTATATTGTGTCACCCCAAAAAGACCATCCCATCAGACTTGAGATGACTGCCATCAGGAGAGTAAACGTGAGATTTCAACTGAGTTTCTAAAACTAATTCATGTATACACGTTAAGTTTAATATAGTATGCACATTCAACAACTGTTTGAACAAAGAAATGAGATTTTGGCTGTTATTCTCTATGCAAAGACTAGCTGAAAACCCGCGCTTCGCTACGGAGTACATTCAAATTAAATAGAACGGTCAATGTATGCAATTGATGTAAAAAAAAAAATATATATATATATATATATATATATATATATATATATTTATAAAATAATCGTAAGGGATATTTTTATAGACAAAATAATGTCGAAGAAAATATTCAAATGTAATCTAATAGAACATACTAAAGAATATAGTACAGTTAATGTAGTACAGTTTGAGGAACATAATATCTTTTATTGTATTTTAATATTTTTTTGGATAATGACCAATCGTCTGCCGCAGTAGCAAGAAAAAAAATTTTTTTTTTGTCTATTTAGTTATTATGCACGTGACGATAAATTTATTTAAAGTACCAGAAAAAGAAATCACGTGATCATCATTTAATTAAATTCTAAAAATTAATCTTTCAAAATTCACCAAAAATCAGAAAAATGGAGGTACAGATTCGAAAAAGATCTCATTTTAAAGGAATTTTTATGATCTTTCTCGTGATATAAATTTTATAACCCTCAAATTAGTATTTTAAATGCAAACTTAAAGTTACAAAAATAACTTAAAAATTTAATTTAAAAAAATCTAAGAAGAATTTTTCAAAAATCTTTCTTAATGCACCCCTACACTAATATGAAGAATCGCCATGCAAAATTTCAGTCTTTAGGTCCAGCGGTTTGGTCTGTGCGTTGTATGTCAGTCAGTGAGTCAGTCAGTTACGGAACTGTTTTATATAGAGAGATAACAGGTGACGATAAATACAACTTGGAAATATCCGTAATGCTTAGAACAGAGAAATATTGAACCCGTACTTAAAGATCATGGGAACGAGACCCAAAACGATGAAAAATAAGGTAGTATAAAACTAAACGTTAGAGCCTTATATAAGGGAGTGAAGTAAGGTGGAATATTTTCACCTTGTGGCGTCTAATCGCGCAGTAGAAGTTTCGAAGCCCAGAGCTATTCGGATAAGGGATGTTCAATCTGTTTTCAGTCAAACTTTCACCCCTTCCTACTTCCCAAGCTTTCCCACATAATCATGAAAAAATTTCACAGTTAAAAAGATACTGTAAATACTTTCTTTCAGTTTCAGATATGGAACACAATAGACCAATGCAGTTTACATTAGACCACTGGATAAATTTTGATATATATCTAGAGCAGGGGTGTTTAACCTTTTGCAGCATCTGGACCACATGGTAAATTTTTTGGAAGGCACGCGGGCCGCATAAAAAAAGTCAACTTCATTAAAAAGTTTAGTTTTGTTATGAAAATGAAAAATACATTGCATACGTAATGTATATAATATTATAATCTTGGTATACAAAGTGATGTGGTAATTTTGAACGAACTCGAACTTAATGTGATTTTTTAAATTGGTGTTTTTTTTTTTTTTAATATGTCTGCTATATTCGGTGGTATGCTATTCGAAGCCAATCGCAATGTATTTTTAAGGTGTGTCTCAGTCAACACACTCCGTTTCGATGTTTTAGTTGATGGATTAGAAAAATGGCGAAACACAACATCAACATTGGAATGATTTATATTTGTTATACCACGCGCGGGCCGCAAAATATGGTGTGCCGGGCTGCAGGCTAAACATCCTTGATCTAGAGTGAGAAAATGTTCAGAGGCTATAAAATGTGATATATTTTGTACAATTTTAAAATGAAAAAATTGTTCCCCGACTAAAACCTCGAAGATTAAAAAAAATTGACAAAGGGACCAAAAACGCTTGGGAAAAGCGAGAAAAAGAAGAAAAAAAAAGGGAAAAAAGATAGAGAAAAGTAGAAGCAGTTGGCGCCTGTCTGTTTACAAGTCAGGAGCCGGTGGAGCCGAAAGCCCAACAATATGGCTCATGATCCGTGTCCGAAAGCCATCAACTCGCAGGATATGGCACAACATTTCTCAAGTATTATGCCCGAAGTTGGCGAGGAGGAACTGAAGAACCGTAATGGCGTATAACTCAGGGTGCTTATTTGACAGGGACAGAAAATTTCCCCCCTTTTTGCAAAAGAGTAGAAGAGAAAAAACATTTTTCAATATGAAGGCTTTTTTTTCTCACAAATTGTCATCAACTGTAACAATTCAAAATATATAAAAATCATGAACGCTATAAGTTTCAGAAGTTCTACATTTTTATTAATAAACTAGCTGAATACCCGTGCTTCGCTACGGAGTACATTCAAATTAAATGCAACAGTCAATGTATGCAATTAATGCCCAAAAAAACTATATTTACAATAAATACAACGATCAATGTATGCAATTAATGCCAAAAAAAACAAGAAAATATATTTTTAAAAAATTGTAACGGATATTTTTATAGACAAAATAATGTAGAAGAAAATATTCAAATTAAACCTAATAGAACATACTAAAGAATATAGTACAGTTTGAAGAACATTTCTTTGACTGTATTATAATATTTTTTTGGATAATGTACAATCTCCTGCCGCATTAGCAAGAAAAAAATATTTTTTTTTGTCTATTTCGTTGTTATGCACGTGACACAAAATTAGTTTAAAATATCACAAAAAGAAAAGAAACCACGAGATCAGCATTTAATAAATTAAATTCTAAAAATTATTCTTTAAAAATTCCCCAAAAATCAGAAAATGGAGGTAAAGATTAGAAAAAGATTTCATTTTAAAGGAACTTTTATGGTCATTCTTGTGATATAAATTTTATAACCCTCTGATTATTATTTTAAATGCAAACTTTAAAGAATGTTACAAAAGTAGCTTAAAATTTTAATTTTAAAAAAATCTAAGAAGAATTTTCAAAAATCTCTCTTAGTGCAACCCTATACTATAAGAAGAATCGCCATGCAAAATTTTAGCCCTTTAGGTCCAGCGGTTTGGTTTGGGCGTTATATGTCAGTCGGTCAGCTACGGAACTGTTTTATATATATAAATAAGTTATCTCAGCATGTTGTTTCAGATTGTTATCTCAGCACATCTTGACATTATGCTTTTAACCCCATTAATCAAGGCATGATAATATTGAATTTCTCAACATAACTAGATTACTTAAAAACTATTAGATGGGATACTTTTAAACTACTAATTTAAATCTGATCAACCAGAAGTTTTACATTTGTCATAATACCCGACATTTAGAAATCTAGAAGTACAACTGCAGGCATCCGTTACAAACTGCTATGCAAAAATTACCTCGTAGAGCTAAGACTCTCAATCCCCCCCCCCCCTTCCCTGAAGTGAATTGGAAATATTCTGCAATGTGAATAGTTTAGGTTAGGGTTCATTTTCAGAAAAACTTATTAGTTTTATATTTTCATTAAAATTTTATTTGATTCTTAAATTTATACATTTTTTAAAGGGCATAAATTATAGATTTCCCTTTTAAAAACTCCAACACCCTATGGAGGTTATCATATGAGTGGTGAATATACAGTTGGACCTCCATATATCGAAGTCGATGGTTCCCGAAAAGAATTCGATATATAGAAATTTCGATATATAGAAACGGTTATGCTTAAATTATTGGTGATACATTGTATTGCAAGAAAAATGTGCATTTTCTTCTAATATACGAAATCACTTTCATATCAACAAATTTAAACATGAATCACATTACTACAAATTACGTACATTCATAAATGAAAATTATTATCGATTAAAAAAATATCAATAAATTATACTAGATTTAATTATCAAACAAAATTTACATACCTTTAAATACAGACTCAATTGATTTACATTTTTGTAAAAAACTTTCGAATGTCTTGTTACACAATAAATGTAGAAGAAAAATTCATCATAAAAGTGTTCGCACTTATTAAGTCCACTAAATACAGCCTCCGGGACATTTTACGCGAATTGAAGACCACGACGGATTACATCAAATGCTGCGCGCATTTCTTTTTTTCAACTACGTATAAACAGTGGGAAACATTTTACTCACGTTAAAATTTTGTGGCTAAAGTTCAAACGCAATAATTTCTGGTATTTTTAAATTTCTTAATGTGTTTATTTTTTACTGGGGATGTTTGAAAAGCAATCATCGAAAACACTTCCAGTCCACAAATTATTTACACAAACACACTAAACATCAACACTTGGGTTTATTTAATGACCATACGAGATTTTTAGATTAGATACCACCTACATTTATTCCAGGAAGGGATATAAAAAAAAGTTTATGCCAGTGATGGCAGAGATACGTCTCCTTTTTATACCATGAGAAATCAATCGGGAGTTCTTAGCCATAATCTTTAAATCCCCCGGGCTTTTAAAAAACCCCATATCATCTATCCATCCAGTCACTCATGAGATGTCCGATTGCACAGTAACTGGATACGGAGTGCATGTGATTGTCAGGAGGTTTACATCTCACTAAAGAGACATGTTGAAGATGATTCCACTTTTAGAACGAACATTTCGGAGGACCAACCACGTAGTTACAAGCATGGGAGGGCTGGTTAAGATTTATGAAAGAAAGGTGAAATAGAGTGTGCATATATTTATTTGAAGTGCCATTGAAGACACGACTTTAATTAATAGTTTTATTCGTAGGTTTTAATATTTACTATTTATTATTATTTAAAAATGACTATTTAGAAATGGATGGAGAATTTAAGAACTGGTTCCCTTCAGTACCACAAGCAATCTTGGATTTTCTATGAACACAAAGTAAACGTCATGACGGAAGCACTGAAAGATTAAAATTTAAAAGAATTTTAATTCCGCATTGTGCAAGCTACGCCAAAATAAATATTTTCAATAAAAATAAAATAAAAAATAAAATGAAGTATTCCGCGTAAAATTATTTTATATATAAGTAGTACAACATACTCCAAAACTCGATTGTATCCCGTCAACTTTATCAGTGATAAGGGAAATATGCGTATTTTATTTAAACTGCAGTCATAAACACAATGAGGTAAGCCGGAAAAAAGTTGTAAAACGACATCTTTATGTTCCTCCATCTCCCTTTACGATAATATGTCAAAATGTTTAATTCACTATCAAATTTCAAATTAAATTTTATGATCATATTCTAACGCTTAAATACAAAACAAAACCGATCTTATAGGCATTCAAGCTAAATGTGTATCAAGAGATTTTAAGTCAGTTTTTTGGATTATTTTATAATTTTTAGTTAACCTATACTGGTACTAAGTCATATCAGCTTATAACAATTCTTAGTAATATTTTATACTGGAATTTGAGGGAATTTTTTACTAAATCCACTGGTATGAATTGCTATAAAGCTAAGAAAAAAAAATTAATACTTACAGAATGTTTAAAGTTATTAAGTAAGAAAACTTTCTTAAATGTGACTTAAAGTCAACAGTTTTTCGAGAAAAATTTGGACTGGTGTTAGAACGCAATTGATTTTATTTGTTTATATATTTTCTCATCGCTCGGTGTCTAAGGGGTTACGGTACCAGCCTGCCACGCCGGGGGCAGCGAGTTCGATTCCCGTATAAGACTTGATTATAATCGAGTGAACTCGTCAATCTTCTGCTTGCAAAAGGAGGTCCCCGTCTAGAAAAAGACGTTGCAATACACAGTCCATCACTGGTCTCATCGTTTGTAAATAAAAATTCTTCTGTGTTTATGTCTTATTTTTCCTGCCTTGTTCTCATATATAGGGGAGACCCTATATATGAGTGAATTACAAGTATTTTCATAATGATTCATCATTCTTTAGATGAATCATTCTTCAGATGAAGTTGCCTCTACTTGAAACACATGATTTTTCACAATTTTCTTTTGGCCATTCAAACTGAGCGTTGTTATTCAATTTATTTCTTTTCTGGAGTGTCTGTCAGGATTTTACATCTCCCTGGTTTTCGGCCGCCTCTTTTGGATGTACGAGCGTTTGCTTTTGTAAAAGGTAGTACCTGTTCAGGCGTTACAAATGAAACGTGGTATGAAAATATGATAAAGGTTGAAAAATTAATGAAAATATCGTATAAACCTTATTTAGAATTATACTTTTGCTTTTATAAATATATTTTTTTAAATAGATTCTCATGTTTATATAAACAAATTAATAATCCTGAATAATAATAATAGTAGCAAACATATTTTTTGTAAGTGAAGCACATTGAGAGTTCCAGAGCAAAATATATAGTACCCCTTCTATTTAAATAACATCCATAACAAAAAAACTTAACTAAATCAAAATTGTTCAGATTTTTCCTCCATTTATTATGAGAACTTTTTCAATAAAATAACATACAGAATATGATTACAGTTATACCTAGGGCCATGGACCTAGGTACAAGGCAACTATGTGGCCCTAGGTACAAGACTAGGTAATTTCATACAAAATGTCTTCTACTGAAAAACCCACATGGAGAGGGGACTTATTTAATATCTCATTTAGTACTTAATGTTACAAACAAAATTATATACTAGAATTCAAAGAAAAGTATTTGACTTACCTTTGTAAAACAATAAAAGTGATGAGCTGCAAAAATTTACTTCAGACCATGCAAAAACGTTTTTCACTTATAACTTGCCACAGATTTCTCCTCCAAGATTTCTAATTGGCTGCTAAAATAGCAATTACTGTTGCCACTCTCCCAACTGAGTAATAAAACTTAGAACTAAATATTATTCAAATAAAGTGGGGTGGCCCTAGGTACACAGGTCTCCCCTACACTGGACTGGGGTTTGAGATAGTCGTCCAACCTACGGACATTGGAAACAACATTTAAGCTCGACGTAAAGATATCCCTATGACCCTATTGTAAATACTCTCAACAGAAACCTTTAAATCTTGTATATGATGCAAATAAATTAGAAAACAAAACTGAAGAGCTATGTTTTTTTAAACAATTTTTTTCTTTGTCAAACTCAGCGGGAAGCAGGGTAACATCCAATTCCCCTTGTACCCGGGGATGGTCCAGTGCCAATCACTCAAGGTTTAACAGATTGTGTGGCAGTTAAGGTAACCGGATATTTCGGGGGGTCGTCGCGCTGAAAAAGTCTTCATCCCATCCCAGACGACAGGTTTGGGGGAGATAAGATCCCCTAGCAAGACAAACACGCTTGCTGAGTGACCTACGAGGGAGTTTGGCTGTACTTGAACCGTGAATATGGGGCCTAAGTGATGTTTGGATGACTGTTCGACAGAATTGGTTGAGAGTTTTGGGAAAGGGATATGTTCTGGGTTACTGGAGAAACTGCACCCATCTGTTCTGAATCAACGAATGGGAGGTTTCAGCAAATGAGTGGGGGCAGTTGTTACATGAGCGAGCAACCTGATATCATAAGCTGCTTCTGATTTTATCTAAAATACAAAATAAATGTCAAAAGGTTGAAATGGATGCAAAAAGGGACTCAGCAACTTTCAATTTAATGAAACATTTTAAATCTGAACTCAAGTGATGAGGCTATACAAATGTACGAGCTGAAATAATTATTGGATAAATTGCTAACAGCTTTTGCAAGGTTTACTGAATAGTAATACACCTCTTGGCGTACTTTGCTTTTAGTTACTAAACAGGATCTTTTATAAAACAAATGGAGTAATAAAAGAACTGAACTTGGTTCAAGCACAGATTATATAAATAAACCTTATTATACAGCCTATAATGCTTCCACTGCTTTCATTTGCCAGACAAATCGTGGCGAGACAACGTAAATTTGCATGTTTGATTGCGAGTCTCTCAATCAGGTCATTACAGATTCTCTTTTTACATTTTTTTGGTTACAGTATTCATCTCTATCTGATAAACGTCTGTAAGACTAAGTGAGTTAATATCACAATAAGTTTATCTGCAAAGCAATTAAAAAAAAGCAAAACAGGAAGCCTAAAAAAACAGTTTTTCAATCATATCATTACAGATTCTCTTTTTTATTTTATTCTCTTTATACACAAACATTTTTTAACAATATTCATATGTATCTGCCGGGATATATGCCATTCAGTGAGTCCATAACATTCAGTGAGTTTAAATCAAAATGTTTATTAGCAAAATAATTTTAAAAAAATAAAAAAATGAAACAAAACAAGAAACTCATATTCGGTCGTATATTTTCATCGATTGCCTAAGAAGCATGTAAACTAAGAATTCGGTTAACCCAGATCAGAAGTTATCACAGTTCCCCCCGAGTTTGCAATGGCAAGCAGCACTATTAACTTGCGCGACTGGAAATAACGAATGGGGTCTTTTTGTGGAAGTAGCCAATTGCTACCTGCTCAGTTTCATGTAACAGCTGGAGTCTTAAATTCCCATACCTGTCTGAATCAGGATAGTACACCAACGGGGAGTAACTACTTCCAAAACGCGTGCAGTACATAAATTTTCATTTCATTCAGTAACTAACGAATGAGGGAGCTAAGGGCGTCAGATCATTAGCCAAAAGGAATGTTTTTTAACTCATTGCGTTCATCCGTTATTTTCTTTAATTCCACCGCGTGACACCCAGGTCGTTGCACCGAGGAAAGCTTCTACTCCGTATCATTCCTCAAGAAATGGTCCCATGTGATTCTCAGAATTCAGTTCCTTAAAAAGGCCTCCCCCCACCACCGAGCTTTGATTCGAAAGAGCCCGCGGATCTCGCGTCTCCCTCCCTCACATTTACAGAATGATATATTGGATGCCGTTGCCTGCCAAGATGATTTTTTTCCTCTTATTCCCGCGGGTGACGAGGAAGAATAAAAAAATAAAAAAAAATAGAAAGCAAGGTTTGCAAGTTTCAGATCCTTTGGGTAGTTTCAGAAGAATAGTTTCCCATTATTTAGGACACATAAAATTGACCACAACTGTAGACTAAGAATAAACCACAAACTAAAATAATTTTTTTTTTAAATCATATCATTACGTAGAGAAACTAACAAAGGCAAAAGATGGAGAAAAAAAAAAATAGATGTTGACATACGAACGAAAGCGTAGACTTAAATTTAAATTCTTGGCAGAAAACTTAATTATTCAATTAAGCTGTCCTTATAGCGGTAGGTACGCATGCTATAATTTGCACACAAACGTTTCCAGAATGCACAAGCACGTAAATTTTTCCTCATTCTTCAAACTTAAACGTTATTCTACCCTTTTCCCGCATAAATTTCTAGCCTTTACAAAGGAGAGAACTAGCATAGGTGACTTCATGGCACTTGTTGCGGAAATCAGAGCCTTACAGACTTCTACATAAAGGCATGTTTTTCAATATGGTGTGATGTTGGCAAAATAGCGTATTTATAGGAATAGTCCACAAAAGAATTTTTCCTTCTTGTTTCGTAAGAGTTCTCACGTCATTTAGGTCATACAGCGGACTACAATTAAAGGTTACGAGTGTGGGATACGAATTCAATTACTTTTACCACAAAAGCAAAAGATAAATGGAGGTTGATGTATAAAGAAGAAAAAGCCAATTATAATTTAACCCCTCGCGCCTTTCTCATTAACATCAACTATTCATAACTCGGCCAACATTAAACTTCGAAAACAAAGCACAAAAACTTTCCCCAGTCGTAAACAAATGTGTAAATAAATATGACATAATTTCTGTCATGAAGAGCTAAATACGAAAATGATTCAAACCTTATTTCTCAAAACAAATATTTAAGGCTGCTGTGAATTAACCCTATTGGATTCGATCACCTCAATGTTAACCTATGGAGAAAATTTGTTTACTATTTACAGCTACATAAACGCTGATAACGAAATAAAAATGGTATTTTCAGATAGCCTGAACTTTTCTGCATCTTGCGACAGGATTCGTTTTATAAATTTCGTCCATCAAAAGAAGTTAAGAGCATTTAAAACATACTATACCAGATTTTTCCCTCGAATAATTTAAATTTTAAAAATTTGCATTTTTTAAAGAACAAACGAAAAATGTCAAAGGTGTAAAATTTCTGTATATTACGCAGTACAATTAAATTTTTTTTTCTTTTTAATCTTGAAATCCAAGTCGGCAATCCTTGGAAACATTTTTTTTTCCCATTAGGTTAACATTAAGGTGAGCGAATCCAATAGGGTAAGTATATATCAGCTTTAAATCTAATGCATGTTTAGTCAAGTAATAAAACTTTAAATAACAAATAACATTTCCAAATAAAGAAGTAGTGGGGAAAACAGTATTTGCTCGCTTCTATCCATGACGTAAAATATGAGACAACTATCCTGTACGCTAAGACTTAAGCCGACAGTTCTCATTTACTGCATAACAAATAAGGCGGCTTCCAAAAATAATTACAAGCAGAGGTTTCAGATCATTTACAGAGCCATGTTTGTGGAAAGGCAGCACAGTTTTAACGGAACTTTTAACTCTAATGTGTCTATGTTACAGCATTTTCCTGCGTCTTTTCTCGGAACACCTTACAGCCTGTTCAAAACAACTAAGCAAAGCGGAGGCGTAAATAAAAACTTTATTTTGAATCTTCAAGAAATTACAGCAGTTCAGGATTGGCTAACACCAATACAAACTCGTAATTAGGCCACTAGTATCAAAATAGCAGCAGCTGTCGAATGATTCACAAGTTTAACAGCACTTGTAGCTACTAAAAAGGTCTAACATAAATATTTATGTGACACATTGAGTGAAACTATAACATATTTTATTAGCTTCCTCTCCCCATTTACAACTACAATGTTAGAAATAACACGATGACAACTACAACCGCATTCAAAATACAGTCATACAATGTTTTATCAAATTAATATTGGCAACCTTACTGAGTATCTATGCTGACAGACCAATTTACCGTAAAAATTACAGCATGTTACTCTCTTTTTCTGTCATTTTACTTCAGTTTATTTTAAGATCCCTTCCCCCTTTTTTTTCAAAAGCTTTTCCCCCTCAGCCGGATTAAAATATTGAAATGATGATATCAAGATCTAGTTCAACGATGGCAATCAATACACTCGTAAATTACCACCATTTCCAGTCGCAACAAGCTCTTGTGTCACAGATTAAGTGTCCCAAAAGACAAATATTTTGATAAGAATTGTAACTGCAATGTGAGACACAGTCTCTCGCTCCCTTCATCGCCTCCTTCCATTTATATTCCCAGTGGCAGTCTCGAACGACTGGAAATTCCAAGAAAAGGGAGAGAGATGTTACAAGAAAAGCCTAGGGAAAAGCGACAGACGGAAAAGGGAGAAGAAAACTCCCCGCACGAACTTTAGCATTACTTTGAATTTATTCGTTTACATTCAAGCGTAATGTATTTCGTTAAAAATGTAAACACAATGTAATGTAAAGTTATAATACAAGCACGTTTAACAACGAATAACCTTCTGCCAAAGTTCTACGTATTACAAACAAGGCTATCAATGTTGTCACGGAATTACACGAAACACCATTCCGATATATATATATATATATATAATACATATATATATGTGTGTGTGTAAGTAAGTAATAACTCCCCATCATTATTAATTGTCTCGCCTCACCTTTTTTACTTAACGCATATTCTAAATTATCCTCTTTTCAATAAAGCACAGCCCCCTTTCCAAATTGTGACCTATAAATAAATGAATTAACTAACTAGTTTGTCCCTTAAGGCATGCGTGAACAGTAAGATTTCTCATTAACCGAAATGACTCAGGACCACGCGCCTATATTTCGTCATACAACGCGCATGTTCCCTTTTGACTCACAACCACGCGAATTTGACAGTATGTCCACGTAGTTTGCCCGAACCAATTAATAGAATTCTAAGCCTAGCGGCAAAATCAGTTATCACCTATTATAAAAACGTTGAGCAGCAATTTTCGGCCTTCCCTTGCTTCTTCACTCTTGTTTATTCTTGTTCTATCTTCGCGCTGCTACTCTACTGTCCGAATACAGATATCCTGTAACATTCTGTCTTTCCATTGCCCCGGCAGCCGGCCCGGTGGCTGATATCGTCTTTAATGTTCTTCCAGCTACTATTATATCGGCCTTTTGTAGCATGTATCGTTGTCGATGTCTGCTGAATAATAATGTCTGAATAAACAAATATATGGATACTGTTCATGCGTCTCTTCTCTGGAGCTCCAGCGTGTATGTGTTTCCTACTCGGTGTTTCGACTACAACATGTTTGTGTACCATCTCCTGTACATAGTTTTAAGGTTAAAGTTTATCCTTCATTTTATATATATATATATATATATATATATATGTGTGTGTGTGTGTGTGTGTGTGTGTGTGTGTGTATGTGAGAGAGAGAGAGAGAGAGAGACTGATTATATAATTTAAGACCCGCAAAATCCATCTAATTATCATTTAAATGTATCCGAATCTAGTTTGCAGCATGATCGGAAAAAGCTCTGTGTCGTACTGGGGTATCAAATTAAGATACGCTGGTATGACACAAACGGGATTTATCGGGAGCCCATCTGTCGGCGAATTATCAAAGAAATGATACTTGAAATAGTTACACAACTGCGTGAACGCTCTCCGCATCACGAGACTAAGCGCATTATAAACAGATACGTCTCATCGCTATGAAACTTAACCCGATAAGGTATTATGTCACTTGAGTAGATACATTCTTATATTCAAGTACAAGCCATGTTGCCAATCTTTTGGACAATTATTTCTAAGATTTTTCCCTTTGATATGCACGTAGAATCCACACAAGAGTTATCGGTAGTACAGTGATAATACGGAGTACTAAATCCAGGTGAGAGGAAGTCTCTAAATGTCCGACAGGTTAGCAATTACACACGCACATTGTCAAATTTGGAAAAGGCGGATTAGAAAATATTTTGATTATCAGCATATTTGAAAGTCAATGCCAGGTTTTTGAAGACGTTCGAACTGATTTGTTGGCAGTATAATAATGGGAGGAGAGTCTACATGTGCGGCAAGGGATCACGTGCTATCTTAAGATAAAACTTATCACCGATAAACTTCGGAAAGTCTACAAGAACTTTACTTGCGCACTCATGTATATATATATATATATATATATATATATATATATATATATATATATATATATATATATATATATATATATATATATATCAGCTCCGAAATTGACTGACTTACAACGAACAGACCAAACCGCTGGACCAAAAGGGCTGAAATTTTGCATGGCGATTCTTCTTATAGTGTAGGGGTGCACTAAGAAAGATTTTTGAAAAATTCTTCTTAGATTTTTTAAAATTAAATTTTTAAGCTGTGTTTGTAACATTCTTAGTTTGCATTTAAAATAATAATATGAGGGTTATAAAATTTATATCACGAGAAAGATCATAAAAATTCCTTTAAAATGAAATCTTTTTCGAATCTTTACCTCCATTTTCTGATTTTTGGTGAATTTTTAAAGATTAATTTTTAGAATTTAATTTAATTAAATGCTAATCACGTGGTTTCTTTTCTTTTTTTGCGATACTTTAAATTACTTTTGTATCACATGCATAAAAACGGAATTAATTGACAAAAAATATTAAAATACAGTAAAAGATAAAATTTAACCACTAGACAAATTGAGATGGAAGTTTTTTAAGCATTTAATTCAAATTAGTATGTTTTATGGATACTAAAAATACAAATTAATTGCATATATTGACCGTTGAATTTAATTTGAATGTACTCCGTAGCGAAGCACGGGTATTCTGGTAGTGCATACATATAAGCAGGCATAAAAAGTAACCCCACACACATGCGTAAACTTGGCTCACACTAACAAACTGTTTTTACCTCTTTATTCTCCCACAAGCTACAAGCTTTGATGCAGATTTTGTCGATTTGGATATATTAGCGGGGAAAATCTTTATAACCATTGTCGAGAAAACACAAATAGAAAAGAAAACGTTGCTTTCGAGAACGCTTCTCATTATTTATAACACTAACTGGAATCTATCCGATAAAAGCAGCACGAAATATCGGAGAGTAAATTAGCTCGGCGGAAAAATTAATAATTCTGAATACCCTTAGCTACATCATTCGATTAAGAACACATTTATGCTGCCTCCAATCTCTACATACCTATTGCATCAGACAAAGTATCCAAGCGAGCAAACATTCCAATAAGAATTGTGACTGTAATATAAGACAGTCCTCTGCCCCCTTCTCCTTCCATTTATATTCCCAGAGGCTGTCTCGAACGAGCGGGCTTGCCAGGCGAAGGGGGGACGAAATCATACAAATCTTCGGAAAATATGAGAGACTTGAGGGGGGGGGGACACGAGCCAGCTAGACAATCACTCCCGAGTGTGCTAGACACGGTAGAAATCGGAGGAAAAAGTAACCAAGCGGTGGAGGGGCGAAAATCGATCTGCGGTGGAGAAATGGTAGTAATATTATTCTGTTTGCATAAAAAGGGGGCAACTGGAGCGAGATCTCGGTCGGTAATTAAATGGATGAAGCAGTTACGGAAGTATGGACTCCGACGGTAATCAATTTAAAACGTTGTTTTAAAAGATGCTTTTACGTCTCGCGGAACAAAGGAGTTATACAAATGACAAGGAGGAGACTGGAGTTACTTAGAAGAATGCTATAAATTCCATTAACTCGCGCTCGGTCGAATAAAGAACAGACGTGGAATGGAATTTCGAAATTTATCAAAATATTTGTTGGAGTGCGAAGAAAGTGATAGGTTGGGGATTCTTTAGAATTTTTAAAGCCACGATATGGATTATTGAAGAAAATTTTCTGACGCACTCAAACCTGAATTAGGCACGTGTTTCTCTCTTCTTAAATTTATCCGAAAGTGTATAATGCGCTCTCGATACATACGAATATTTTAAGTATAAGTAAATTATTAACGTAATAATATTATTACTTACACTGAAAAAAAAAAAAGAGCAAAATCTAAACACGTGTGCATGTGTGTTTATAACTGAAATTATTGTAGCAATATGTTGTTGTTGTTGTTGCTAATGCTCCCTGGTTGGAGGTTCCATTTACCAGGGTCTAATAGGCTATTGGGCTGAAAGGGGCGGCTCCTGTTTTGAATTAACACCACAAGGGTCGGAGTCTGACTTGGCTAAATGACCGGTCAAGTAATTTTGAACCGAGTCAAGTGACGAGACCGGAACATTTGACCCCGCACCTCCATACGTAAATTTGAGAACTTGGAGGACATTGCAGCCACGACCTATTTTACGTGCCCCGGCCACCATTAGTGAATACGGCGGTGGATTTGCAGCGACGAGCATTGAACCTGGGACGTTCAGATCACTGGCCCGATGCTTTTGCCAACTGGGCCACCGCACCCTTTATCGTAGCAATATACTTAATTTCACTGATAATACCCATATTAACATTTTAAATAGAAGGAAAAAACCTCGGATGAAAACAAAAATAGGATGTGGATCAATTAGGATAAAGGAATAATTTAAACATACATACAGGACCATTAAAATCAAGAATGAAGACTTGAAAGTCATGCAATGACTTCTGTTACGATGAGATGTATTTTCAGTATGAATTTTTCAAATATGGCTAACAGCACATACGCCACGTGTCGACACGCGGACATTTAAGTTTTTTTACTTTTAGGTTTTAGTCACCTAATCATTTCTAGTAAATGCACTCGCACTATAGTTCAAACAGTGTCCCAAGCATCCACAGTAAGTAACTGCAGCTAGTTTTTAAATGGATTATTTCCATGGTTTTGAGATGTCTGAAAACCATAAATTGAGAACTGCAAACTTAATATTCATTGAAACATCGATACGAAACGAGAATCTCAAGCTTTGTTCATCCCCTTTGTTAATACCATGCGCTTCCGTATCTACCACGTGGCAATGTCAAATCTACATGCATTCATAACAAAAAGGGCAAACTCCACGATCTACATCCGCAATTTTGTATATGGCAAGTTTCCCACGACTCCGTCATGCTTGTATAACAAAGATATTCCCACCACAAAAACATACCGATTTACAACTCTGAAATAAACTAACGTAAACACAAACCACTTCTCTCGTGCACCCGTAAATTACTAGTTCTCTAAAATGAATATAAAACAAGCTCGGTGCGGCGAAAGAAAGGTATTTAAAGCCTCGTAAACAAACGCAAGCAAAAAGGGAAAAAAAGAAATCCGGTCTTTGGCAGGAGTCAACGGAGTGCAATTTCGGCAGAGAAAGCAAATTAACAATGAGTGTTACCCAGAGAAAACAAAAATAAACAAGAATTAAGAGCACTGGGGCCTCTAAACGCCCCAAGCAATTACCAAGCCGGCCGTAGATTTTAAGAACACGGATATACTGTCTAGGTTTTGCTCAATTTCTTGCCAAGCAATAAATATGCGATTTCAAAGACTCGAGAAGCTGAAGATTGAGGCGTTAGGTATGAGGCAAAGGTAATTTGATATGATAATTGAATTTTCAGCAGGAAATTCCAGTGGATGCAAATTTACCCCCTAAAGTTAAGGAGGAGGTAATTTTAAATTAAATCAATCGCTTGCTTAGGGGAGTTTAAAAGAGAGCATTTCAGCGGAATAGCATATGAAACGTGATTAGTTTTTATAGTATTAAATACAGTTATGTTAAATTACAAGCATGTACTATTTTAAGGTTCCAAAGCTTGGAGAATTCTAGTGGCTCGTAATTTGTGAATGCAGACGAAACAATTTACAAAGCTACGATATGAGACTAAATTAGGGTTACGAAATTAAATCAAGAAATGTAGAGTACAGTTAAACTCATTTAAACGGAATTTCTGATTCATGGAAATTTACGGCAGTTACTAATTAATTAATTTATTTAGTGTTCTAGGCAGATAAGTCAAAGGATTCGAATTCCAACTATACCGTATAACGTAAAGTTCTAAATATTATAAACTCCTAAAGAATAAATGATTAGCTTTTTAAAAAGAAATTTTATTACAACTTTAAATACAATTTTGGATCAAATGGATTTTTAAGGTTACCAGCACCGAAATAATATGGCCTAGCACCAATTTAATTTCATTCAAGTTAAATTCACGGCACGATTTTTCAATATAGAAATTAAGAAATATAAAATAAAAAGCAAAACATAAATATGGAAAAAAAATTTGGACGTAAAATAAAAAATAAAATTACTACCATCACTAATAAAATAAAAAAATTGTCCTGACAGAGCTAGAAACCAGATAATTCCAGTTATATAAATTTAGAATAAATTGTTAAGTTAGAAATATAGCGATGAAAACATACTACATATCCAACTCCATTTAAAACAGGCGTGCATGGCTTTAAATGCAAACATAATAGACCATAATTTTATTAACCTATCCTCATGCCAAAATTTTTCTGAATTCCTTGCTCTATTTTTCACTTTGTATATCTAAAGCTACGTTTACAGTAGTTGATTTTTCAACAAGAATGGGAGAAATCCAACTAATATGTAGATTTTCCGTAAGTATTTCTTTAAATTTAAAAAAAAAAAGGAAAGGAAAATAGTCCGTAAAAAAATCTTAGGATTAAATCTTCTAAAAAGAACAATTCTGGTATTAGTATTTAAAATTAATTTACTAAACTTCAAAATTTAGATACAACTATTAATTTAGGTAATATACCCCCGCCCCAAACCTCTTCCTTACGTGATTTTTACGAGGATAAATAACAAATTACATATAGATAAATTTACCGCCGTATTATATGATCCTGTTGTTCCCACTATATGACTTTATATCAAGACGACTCTCGCATCAATTTATTAAAAAAGATAATAGGATTAAAAGAACAGGATTAAAATTAAACGAATATTTTAAGAAGAGCTCGTGTTCCTCCATCCAGATCGCCTAGAATACATGCTAGTAAACTGAAAGAGAACATTTCTAATCCTCTTCTGACACTCAAATTTGACATTCAAAATCCAATAATGATATCAATAAACTGTCCCAAAGAGGAAGAAAAAAAAAACTGCGGTTGTAGACCGCTTGCTAGGAGAACGAAGCATTCACTGTTATCAGTTGTGTTCAACAATATGATGGCAAGACAAATTAATAAATCTCTTCTCGGTAGCCCATTGATTTAAAGAGATACTCAAAAGCATATGCTCATTACTAAACAGCACTACTACAAAACCTCTTCATTTCGAAACAAAAGATCATTCAATAACAAATTGTGATCATGTAAGAAAGTACTCAAGAACTCCCGGACAAAAAGCCGGTACTACTTAAATCAAAGAAAACTGGAAGGGAAGGAGAAAAAAATTATAGCGAGAAGACACTAAACAAAGGGATACGAGAAATGGAAAGTCAGTAAAATATGAGCAAAAATCCCCCATCACTCAACACCGAGTCTTGTAAGGTCCTAGATGCTATCCATAAACGGGGCGTTGACAGCCAAAAGCTCTCAAAACTCGGGCCCCACCCTCAATGAGCGGCTTTGTTGCCAAACCGCGGGTGCGAAATACCAGCTGTGACAAAGGCAAACACTTTGAGCCGAATAAATGTCGCCTCTGTTTGGCCAACCATACAATGCTTCCCCTTTTTTATGAATATCTTTGCGAATGATCGGAAAACGGTTATTTAGGTACTTTTGTTCTGGCGTGTTTTCTTTGTATAAGGTTAGTGTTTGGAATGGGAAGGAAAATGGATTAGAAAAATCCGGCAAAGTGACATCCATCGGTGAGAATAACAGAAGAGTTATTGTGGTGTTACAAATGTGCTTTTACAGTCTTGATCCCCGAAAAGAAAATAAAGAAAGGGAAAAAAAAACAACGGTAAAATTTATCTACATGATTTGCCAGTTCCGTAGCTGCTGAATGAAAATAAAGAAATCGCGACTCAAATGTAAGAATACGATGTTACAATGATTTATTAGCATATTGCGAATGAGACTTATAAAAAATAATTACAAGATAAAAATAACTTTTTATATACCATGTTTTTAAGTTTTCTGTTAAATCATATAAGCTTGACAATTCTATGTATTAATAAATACTTAAAAAAATTTTTTTTTGATGTATTATCCCATCAACTTGAAAGAAAATGAAGTTAATTGGAAGTTAACTTGCGTATAACTTTTCGTTCCCGTTCCGGCCAATAGATGGCTGCACCAGTCTACAAAACGAAAATAACTGAAAATTAATTTAATTCTGCTTAAAGATGGCTAAAAGTATTTTTAAAAAAATGCATTTTCATCGTGTACTGAGCTATTCTAAAAGTTTTAAATGTCTAGCTAGTGGGTAAGTAAGTTAAAAAGTCGATTGCAAGATATGTACTTCACAAACACAAACAAGAAAGCAAGTTAATAAAAACATGGTAAAAATGAATTGCTACAGTTTGATAACTGTTTACAATACGTACGCTTTGACATTTACAACTGATCCTTTTAGTAGTTAGAAATAAGACCGTTAATATAAATGAAGTTTTTCAGTTGTTTCATCATAAACTAATTATTACTGGTCCTTGAACAGAAAAATTAAAGGTGCATTCACAAATGCAATTTACAATGCACCATAATTACAGATACTGCACGTCGAAATTACTTTAAATATTTATGACATGCTTTGTTATCTTTGTAAATGAATTATTAAAATTCTACGTTAAGTACAAATACAGATATACTTAAAAACTAACTCTATTAATAACGCTTTAATATCTAAGAAAATTAAAACAAATACATACTTTTGCATTCATACAGAAGCTTCTTGTTTGAAGTGGTTCATGAAGCATCAAAAACGGAAAAATGAAGGAACAAGCAATCAACCAAGAGTTGTAAAACTGAATTGAAATGCACATTTATATCTCAATGAGTACTCAAATTTTCCTGACTGAATCCTCATATCTGCACTTGGTGATACTGAACAACATAAGGTTACAAGTTCGAGAGTGTCAAACTAACCCGTTTCAAAAAAGGTGAAGCATATTTCACTCACGCCGGAGTGGATAGTCCAAGCACAGCAGTCTTTACAGACTCCAAATAACTGATGAGTGAACTCACTATCTCTTGCACATTACATGAATTAACTCATAAAAAAGGGTCAGATCTGCCAGATACCATCGAATTGTGATGGTCCAACTTTTCAATTACGCGCACCCTCTATCGGATGTATTAATCAATTTCTTTAATGCCGTAGGAGGTAAATGATCTTCCAAGGTCGACAAGTCAGGATGAAACAATGAGCCTCATACCTCAGGTCGACAGACTGGAAGTTGGGAAGTGAAATTTTTGTCACGCGATCAGCTTCACGCCAATTGATGGTTACCGGCGGGTCAAGCCGACTAATTATTTCCACTTTCAAAGCACAATGAACGGTAAGCGCGATATCAGCGCTGCATAGATAGTTTGATCCATAAGAGGCTCAACGAAGCAATCATCCGACTTAAACAACTGCATGACCTCAAGATATGCAAACAGTATTCAATAATTTAATTTGAACTAGGACGAATAACACCTGCGGGAGAGTAATTCTTTTCTAATTCTCAGGTAGCGAAATTCATACGTGTCGCTATTAATTAACGACTACACTAGATGGTCATCATAACAGTCGCTGAAACACGCAATATCTATATTTTCAAGTTGCTCAGCCGATTCTTTGGGCAGTCCGTGAGAGAAAACTAATGCATCCATTTACTTCATTTTGTTCTTAAACGAAAGATTTTAATCTATAGATGTGTCAAATTTAGTTTTTGTAACCGTAAATTCTATGAACGAGCAATTGTTTACAATTTAAAAAAATTGATTTCTGCGCATGCTCAGAGACATGTTTAAACCTGGCTTTAGATACTCACTCAGCACGAGGCCGCATAAACACATTAATCTGCACACATTGTTTCTGCGCATACTCGGTGACATGTTTAAATCTGGCTATAGATACTTACAAAGCAAGAGGCCGCATAAACACGTTAATTTGTTTATTCCAAGGAATCTCTCTAGCTCTCTCTCTGCCATTTTTTTTATTTCTGTCTGTGAGATATAGAATTAAACCTGACGGATATTGTTTATTTCGTGCTGTTGAGTAACCCTATTTCTTTTTATTGGGTTCAATAGTAATTTTTTAAAGTGTATTTCTCTATTCTTGATTTTCAACATTTTTCAATGATGTGTTGAGTATAATTTGTGTACTAGTACATTTATTTACTATCCAGCCCTCATGTTTTGACGGGTACAAACTAGTCGAAATTTAAGTTTAAAAAAAAAAACTGATGTAATTTTGAATATACGAAACACAATCGAATGATCGCAATTTACGCCCGAACGTGCAGAAAAAAAATTTATTTCCACAGAATATTCTCATATGAAGAGGATAAAATGCTAATTAGAACAGAAATCAATGCTAAGTTAAAATTGTGTTGCTATAAAAGAGACGATAAATATTTAAACAGTTACTTCAAAACGAATATTATTCTCATTGAGAGGATTTGCATTTCAAATAATGTAAAATTCAATTATAAAACTTTTATTGTAAATAATTAAAGCAGAGAACATGAATTATAATAACTTTTGAAATTCCAATACAAGTAATTCAAGTAAAATATCTTGAAATCGTTAATCGACAGGAAAATCTGCAGAGTTACCAGCTTTTACAGAGCTAACCCATGATAATTTAAAAGCAACATTTATAAAATGTCTACAATTATTGTTGATAATTTACCAGATTAAAGACTTCTATTAAATCTTAATAACAATAATAAAACAATTTTGCGAAACAACTAAACTCAAAACAAGCAAAGAAAACTACCCATTTAACAATCAATAGAAAATTATAAAAAAAAAAATTGTAAATATTTATATGTTTAACAAAAAGGAATACAAAGCTCAATTCTTCTGAAATCCAAAGTCGAGTCTGCTCGAAATCTATTTTCTTCATAGATCTTTAGCCAAGCGTGACTCGACAAACTTAACGTTGTTGTTCTATAACAATTTAACACAGAACGTCATTTTCATTTCAATAAACTACACGAAACAATTGTAGGTCTAAGTTGATAAAGAAAAGGTTGAAAAGAACATTATGCATGCTTTATTTTGAATGAATACTTATTTGATCATATATTTTCTAGAAGATAAGCACTTAAACACAAAAAACAAAAAAATGTAAAGGTAATACAATGTGAAGTCTGAAATAAACACGACTGAAAGTTCTTTTACACATAAAAAAAATAAAAGTGGTTAATCCTGGGGTGAACTAGGAATAGGAATAAGTACTTAAGGAAAAACTTGAAACATTTATACATATTTTAATCAAATTCACAATTATCCTAGGACAGGCAAAATATAAGAATTGTTTTTTATCCACTAAAAAGTGTTACTATACGAAAAACAATACTCACTCTGGCTCAATTTATCCTTTCAACTGAGATAGTACCTGAAATGAGAACAACTAATTAACAATCATGACTTAAAGGCACTTACAACAACAGAAGTAATACTAGCAATTAATCACGTTTCCAAGCTACTTTTAAAACATTATTAAAACATTTTTGACTGGTACCGAGTAAACTTGTGCTTTTACACGCAAATGTTGAAGACAATTTAGTTTAAAGCAGGGGTCCCAACCTTTTTCCTATATCGACCCCTTTTAAAAGAATGATTTTCTTCATAGACCCCCCCCCCACCCTTCACATTTTTCCCTATAATATACAGCAAACAACATAATTATAATACTAATAATTGCACATAAAACACTTAAAGATAACAATTTGACAAAAAATATGAACAAAAAATTAGAAAAAGTGGTTCATTAGGTTTATATTTCATTATTTTTGTACTATTTTCATTTTTAATTTCACAAGTATAAAAAAGATTTCAGAAATACAGATTGTAATTGATACAAATATCGCCAAGAGAAAAAACAAACTGCTTCTGATTGGTTGCTTCGGGAGGACCCATATGCTGTTTAAGGGCCAGGGGATTTCCTCAGTTCTGCCTAGTGTCGGTACACAATAAAAGCGGACGGCGGCATTCGAGGCATATACAAAAACGTCATGACATTCGACTTTAGATGCATGGATCACTCCGCCTTATGCAAATCTGTATTTATACATATTAAAACGGCTATTATCTAATAATTACATTCCTAAAAAAATTAAATTTTAAAACAAAATATATTATCATAGACCCTGTAGTGTAATGTTCGACTCGGAGCGCTGGTTTAAGCGAAAATGTTGTGACCCGTGATCCCCCCCCTCCCCCTACCAATCAGAGGATTGGATGCGTGGGTGGAAGGGATCGACGTGAATCAGTAAGAAAGTAACAGAAGGGTCGCGTCTCTTGTAGGAATCGGAGGTCTGGCGAGATACATGCAGGCTCGTCTCGCCTCTGGTTAAGTAATTATTCTGTCATTAGAATTGAGACAGAGAGAGAGAGAGCGTCCTTGAAAATGTTAGGAGGTCTGGCGAGATAAAGCAGGCTCGTTTCACCTCCGGTGCATTAATTAGTTCTGTAACTAGATTAGAGTGTAGTAGTAGGAGTCGGGGTCTGGCAAGATGCTGTAGGCTTGCCCACCTCGTGCTTAGAGTTATCTTTAATTGTTATGTTAAATGTGAAACTGTAAATAAATTTATGTTCGTGTCGTTTAGAGAGACTCGTTATTGCACTACCTCATTTGTCCGTATGCCATAGAAAAGAACCTAAGTAAACCGGTGAAAGAAAGAGGGTTCAAGACAAACCCCAAATAGACCCCTGGAATACTATAGACCCTTTTTACACTTCCATAGACCCCCAAGGGGTCCACTTGGACACCGTTGAGAATCCCCGGTTTAAAGGAAAGTCATATTGGAGAAATGTTTGATCAACTGAACATCGCATTACTTGAACACTACGTTTACCATGACCAGAATGAGTTTCATGCAAATCCTCCCATTTTATCATTTAAACTGTTAATCTCAGACACCCATATAAAGAAAACAGATTTCAGAAAATAAATGTCGTCCTCTATTCCAAAATTTCAGTCTCTGCCCCCGTGACTTGCGTGTATAATAAAATAAAATTGCCGGTCAACAATGTGTTAAATTAGATTAAATATCAAGAACATTAATTTATTTTACAAACTGCGATGTAAGCGAAATAATCCCCTCGAAACGAAAAAAAGCAGATTAAGTGCAAGCACCCCAAGTTGGCATTTGGGTGTGGGAAAGGTGGTGGATGTAACAAAGGGAGCTTCTTCATGAGTCATAAGATGACCTACAGTGACACTTGTGCTGGATGAGGTTAATAGAATACCCACATGAGGTCCAACTCAATAGCACCGCCGACTGTCAGTTTTCCTCACAGATGTTTTCTGGAGTTCCAGTTTTGTGTGAAGAGATAAACCTGTTAAAATACAACCCAGATAAGATGAAAAGAAGCCTAATGGAGGAAGATTAAAAATTTGAATTAAATTAAATGTTCCGCTTCACTTCAGACTACAGCTTGGAGCAGTGGCGGGGTTAATTTTGAAAGAAACGAAAGATTTTTAAGTCACCTTACCTTATACAGTCTGACCCCGTTATAGCGAACCCGGTATATAACGAACGAAAATTTTGGCCTCGCCGTTTTCCTATTGTACATTATTTAGTTAGCATTATGTAAGTTTAATGTAATGAATTTTAATGATTTAATTCATTAATGATCATTTTTTAATAGATCTTATTTTTTAATACATAATTATTGAATACACATTGCAACTAATGAGTTGTAATGTGGACGATAGCATTTTTCTTAACGGTTCGGATATAGCGAACCCCGGATAAAGCGAACAAAACCTTTGGTCCTTTGAAGTTCGTTATAACTGGGTTCGACTGTAGTATGAATGTTGCTAGATAAAAAAGGAAATCTAACTTCTTTTACTTTGGTTTGGAGCGCTACAGT
This sequence comes from Dolomedes plantarius, assembly GCA_907164885.2. Taxonomy (NCBI): domain Eukaryota; kingdom Metazoa; phylum Arthropoda; class Arachnida; order Araneae; family Dolomedidae; genus Dolomedes; species Dolomedes plantarius. The sequence continues at coordinate 92,101,022 of OU015496.1, forward strand.
CAACCTTTTGCTACACGAGAGTTAGACATGACTTCTTTTAGAAGAAAGGTATTATTACCAGTCACATCTCACCAATTTTCATACTAGCACACGATTTCCGATTAACGTTCGTTCACATTATAACAAGATCATATGAATTGAATAGATACAGATCACAAAAATGTTCAAAATCCATAAAATGCTTCCAATTTTCCAAAAAAACATTCTAAGATGAACTATATATATATATATATATATATATATATATATATATATATATATATATATATATATATATATATATATATATTTATATTTTTAAACATCAAACCATCGAATATTCTATCAGATCCCATCAATAATAGATAAAATTCAAGATCAGCAGATGCTCGGTGGGTAATATGGCAGACCGCAACGCAAATCCAAACATGATCACCGGAGGTCACGTTCCAATCGTTTGACACCCCTGCTTTCCGTAGCGTCACGCGCATGATAAATGGAACTATTTTTCTGAATCCTAATCTTCCCTCACGAGAGATGACAGGAGTAAATGGTTTGGATACAGGGGGAGGTTTGCACGAGGAGTTCTGCTTGAATCTTTAATATCCTAATCCGTAGGTTATAAATTTAATACATGTTTTACGCATATGACATAGGGGTAGACCCAGTTTAGAAGTTCAGGAAAGTCCCCCCCCCCCACACACACACACTGCATACAAAATAGCTGTACAAAATGGGGGGGGGGGGGAATTCTATTACGCACGAGCCCAAAACAGACAAGAAGGAGCAATAGAGACAGCCCCCTCCTCCATTTGAGCCATTTACAAGCTAAATCGGTTAAGTCCATTTTTTGAAATTTCAGTGTCAATGCACTTGAATGACTCCCAACCTTTTACATTAAGAATAAATTTCCCAAATAATAATGAATATTAACACCACGAAATGGAAAAATTTTCTTTGGCCATCAAATAAGTAACTTTTTTCAGAAGCCAATCAAATTAGAGTCTACACTCTAATGTAAATCGTTTCAATAATGCAATTCAAACGCAGAAGCAAGTACTTTATGGTAACAGTAAAAATCGTTTAGTGTCGTTTATTCACAAAAAGAGTAAAATAAAAGAGTCAGTGACAGTCCAATCTGCTGCAGAAATAAATTCTTGTGAATTATTAAATAATTATTAAATTTTTTTTTGTAGTAAAAAAAAAAAGACTGAATTGAATTTTATTACTTTTTCCCACTCGCGAAATCTGTTAAGTCCCTTAGACACGCAAAAATTGTAATAATAATAACGATGACTCTAAGGATACCCTGTCTTCTAGATTTCATACGACGTCAGATAAAAGCTACACCTGAGGTAATACATTCTACAATGTTTATTTGAATTTATATTTCCAGAGGAAATTTATAAAACAATGTATATTATTTTATCGCTTTTCTCCACTTCTTGTTTCGTGGACTTAACCGAATTGGCAAGTGAGAGGCTCATTTGTCAGTATTATGAGACACGTGATCAAAACAAATAACGAGCGCATCGTCTTTTTGCCATCTATCAATGTAAGTCACACAAGCACAAAACAAAAATTTAGGGAGTGAGAAAGATTTTTTCTTCCAATACACGTGATACACTCTTCTGTGGCCAGTGCAATGAACTCGCTATTATCTATGAGCATCCGTTCACGGATTATACATTTTATCCGTACGGACGTTCGTGAACAACAAGGATTATCAATGCAAACAAAGAAGTAAAATACAATACGATTTTCAGAAAGAATGTCAACATGTAAGTTAATATTTCAAGAGAAAACTGAAAATCTACATAAGTTTTACTTTAATTACATCCTATCTTACATTCTTACATTAAGGTTATATAAAAATCTGAATAATTTATTTCACGCAATACTGGATAAATTTGGATTAATCGTGTTATCCCGCTTCCCTTGCGCACTTGTGCATTAATTAGCTGGACTAAATGGGAGATCAGTGAATAGACGGGCAGTTTTATATACTCAGCCATTACTAGAACGTGGTAAGACTAAAGGCCTGTTCACATATCCGTTAGCGTAAGAGGTCAAAGGGGTGTTCACAGATGATGATACGTGAGTCAACGGATGACGTCATAGCTCTCAGCTATATGACTGGTTAAAATTTAACGATTACGCCAACGTCAGCGTTACTCGCTTTGGCATACTTTAAACCAATCACAAGCCTTAACAATTTCGGGGCTAATCGTTTGGAGGTTTGTAATTGGTTAAATATATTTCAATACGGCTGACGCTGACAGATTCTATGCGAACAGGCCCTTACTTAGTAAGGAAGAGGAAATAGAATAACCCTTGAATATACAGAGCTATATTGCATGAAATCTAGAAAAGTAAACACGTACAAAAAACAATCTGCTTTTCACATAAACGTCTAGGAGCAGTGCGTCATATTTATATAAGGAATTTTGTAAACAATCGGAAAATAAAGCGCTAGTCCTTCACCTTTGAAACTATAGAGACTTGAACTCGGGACCGAATCAATAAATCATAACTCCGTATTCAAAAGATCAGTGACAACTTCGCCATTGGTGAGCTCGTTGCTGTGAATGAAATTCGTGCAGATTAAAAAAAAAAAAAAGATTTCAGCAGTTAATACTTTACAAATAAATTATCACAGCTAGCTTTAAGACGTACGCATCGAATTAAAAGTTAAATTATAATCAGCTTTATTTAGTCTCTTCTTATTTTTTTTAATGACATTCAACAGGTGTTAGAGTGGTTTTACCAAAAATGTATGCAATTTCGTAATGCCAGGAGTTATAAAAAGAATGGCAGAACCTTAAAATAGTACAACTGAAGATAATAGAATATTCTTCAGCAAAAAATAACATCTGGTCATTCCCAATTCTAAATAGTGCGAAACGCATTAACCTTACCTACCTTGTTTTACCTTAATTTATACAAGGAAATTACGGCAATGCGCATTTTTTCTATTGCACATTATACAAGCAGATTAGCTTAAGTTGTGTAAAAGTATAATTACAATCTGAAATGACATCTGAAATTCGTAGCTAGCAAAACTGTACACCACTAGTCTTTATAAAACCTATATATATAAATTCTTAAATATAAAATTCTAAACCTCCCCCCCTTCCAATTTAGCTAACTACTCGATCATTCTATTCTGAACACTAAGTTCAGAATAACAAACTTTTTTTTGGGGGGGTGGGGTGGGGCACAGCAATGGTTGAAGAATTGGGCATGTATCTCAACCATTTCACCTTTTTTAAAACTGTAACTTAACTTGCTGATTACGTACAGCAGATAATTGTGGTTAGTGGTATCTTTATAAACATCCAGCTTCAAGCTGCAAGAGGAGTTGTGAAAGACTTTGCAAAAAAATGCGACAGGAAAGGAAATTTAAGTAAAACGGTAAAAAGTGGAAAAACAAATTTAAGAAACTGTTGAGCGCTATAAAACAATTCAAAACATGGTTTAGTTAGAGTTTTCAGTTTTATTCAGAGAGCATTACAAATCGGGCACTTTAAATCAAGGGCGGAAACACTGGACCAACCAGCAGCGTTTCGATTGTCATATGATCATATGTCATTCGATCCAAGTCATATGATTTATTAACATTTGTAAAAATTATAAAAAATGTGTGATGATTCCAGGCTTCATAATTTGTTTCATGAAAATCCAGACGTTTAACCAAACAGTCGTAACGTTTAAACCCGAAAATTAACATTACATGTCTAGAAACGCTGAGCAAATACCAGGAATTCATAGGTTAAAAAGGAAGTTATTTTTTTTTTTTTTTTAAATTGGAATGCTTTTGAAAAACATACTTTTGAATGGCGATCCAACTTAGATATTCCTTAAATAAACAATACAAAAGCGAAAAAGATCTTAAAATTCTATTTACAAGTAAAGTTATCTTTTATTGCACACGATGTTTTTTCTACTTATAAAGTAAACCCCACCGAATGGGCCCGAACAGTTCTGCTTGTAAGGATTCACAAGATATGTTTATTTAACTGCAGCACTCCTTTAATCTCTTAACCAAACAAATTACGAAAGCTTTTGCTTTTGTGCACCACAATTCTTTAGTTACAAATAAAGTATTTTTACTAAGTTCCTATCGAAGCCAAAATATGTTGTTGTTGTCGCTAATGCCCCCAAGTTGGAGATTCCATTCACCAGGTCCTAATAGGCTATTGTGCTGAAAGGGGCGGCTCCTGTTTCGAATTAGCACCACAAGGGTCGGAGTCCGATTTGGCTAAATGACCGGTCCCATAATTTTGAACCGAGTCAAGTGACGAGACCTGACCACTTGATCCCGCCCCTCCAGAGGTAAATTTGAGAACTTGGAGGACATTGCAGCCACGACCTATTTTACATGCCCCGGCCACCATTAGTGAACACAGCGGTGGATTTGCAGCGACGAGCATCGAACCAGGGACGTTCAGATCACTCGCCCGCTGCTTTTGCCAACTGAGCCACCGCGCCCATAAGCAAAATATGAACATATAAATCCTGGGATTATCAATCCAACGGGAACAAAAAAAATGTTACCAATCCTCACCCCTTACATGTATTGTATTTTAAATAACAAGGGTGACATTCAAGTTTCAATCTATGACAAAGAGAAATTCACATTCTCATCAATTTAAGTGGGCATATTAAACTGTTTTCAAGAGGAAGTCGACATTCCCCACCCGCAGTGCAAAATGCATAATTTTGGTCCCGTAAGGAATAGTAGTCATTGCAAATTTCATACGGCACACCGAAGGACACATTTTTTCCTGAGCGCACACAGAAATAGCAACACTTTTCTCTGATGAACGTATATTTTTTTTACAAGAACGCCCGCCCAGCCGCCCCAGTAATTATCAAGATGGAACAATTTTAACATCGATAATGAGGTAAATTTCATTTCCTTTTTCCTCCCGGAGCACGAACGCTTTATAAAAATGAGTTAGGTAAAAACAAGTAAAAGTACAGAAAAATTATATTGTGGGACATGACCAAGTAACTGATTCCGTATTCCTAAAGTTTGCGCGAAAGCAATTATTTTGCTGAAAATGGTAATGCCAGGACAAAAAGAAGAGTTTTTAACATCGATCATAATTACAGGTCCACACCACGACGCATTTTTTTCTTCTTTTTCCATTTCTAAAAATAATTCGAACATATAATAGAGAAAAAATAACGTACACAACGTTGAAGAGAAGAATACAGATACGAGACACTTAGAGTAGAAAAAACCCTGAGATGTAGGTAACAAAAATACCAGATGGGGACGCAATTAATATAAGGATACTGCAATATAATAATTTTTGGCAGCTGCTGCTAGTACACTAAAGAGTCATTAAATATAAATAAATATTGACGTTTATTTGTAGTTTTTGAATTCAGCAAAGGATGAGTTTTTACATACTTTATTTATATTACTTCATATGCCATAAGGCATAGAAAAACTTTAAACCCCCTTTCATTGAAGAGTATGCACATAATGTGCGTTTAATAACGTTTAACCAATGGACTAAAGCTCCTATACATGAGTTTCCACAGACTATATTTATTTATTTTACTTCATAAGCCATAAGGCATAAAAAACTTTAAACCCCCTTCATTGAAAAGTATGCATATAATGCGCATTTAATGACGTATAAGAGCTTTAGTTCAAAACATGAGTTTCCACACACTAGATTTATTTTACTTCATAAGCCATAGAAAACTTTAAACCCCCTTTCATTGAAGAGTGTGCACCTAATGTGCATTTAATGACGTTTCAGGTCTAAAGCTCCTATACACGAGTTTCCACACACTATATTTATTTATTTTATCTCATAAGCCATAAGGCATAGAAAACTTTACTCTTCAATGAAAGGAAGTTTAATCACATAATGTACGTTTAATGACGTTTAAACATTGGGCTAAAGCTCCTATACATTTAAGCTTACTCATGAGCCTTGATATTTTCTCAATTTCGCCAAAACGCACGCCAAGCAATATATCATTTATATCAGTTCAACTGATCGTTTCAACGAGAATCGAGGTAATGTAAATCAAATATGAAGCTGTATACATCTCCTGCGCTTTCGTAAAAAAAATTCCAAGTTAAATGCGAGTATGATACCTAAAAACCGAAAGAATTTTTAAGCCAACTAAAGGAACTATTCTTCCAAACTTATTTTTAAATATATATACATATAAACGAACGACATAGGTTATTATTCATGGCAGAAAACATATTACCCTAGTCACAATCCTGCCGCTGGAAATTTTAGAGGAGGGGGAACCCCAGCCGACATCGGATATTTGAGGGGCGGCACAAAAAAAGCAAAGAACTCTCTTTGACGCCGTGCAGGTGGCATGACGTTTCTGTAGTTGTGTTGTGGCAATTGCCAGACATGACATACAAGCCCGGGGTCGTTCCAAGTCACCAACTTTTAAAAGGAGGGTAAGTATGCGATCAAAAGGAGAGAACAGACACAGCGTGTTTTGACTGCTTCTGAGACACCCACAGTGCACGGAAAACGCGATAAAAGCGCCAAACGAGAAAAAAGGTTTCAGAACAAGGCGGCCATTTTTTCCTTTCCAACGCGATCGCCAGATATTTCAGATGAGCGCAAGGTCAAGGGAGCGCCCCCGCCAGAGTCCAAGATTTAGGATAGATATTTGATACACCGATAATAGGCCCTTGACGCTTGAAGCATTTCCCCGCGGCGAGATAAGGCTTGCGCAAGAAGACATACAGCCACTGCTAATGCAGCACCATCGCCCGTGGCAGTGGAAGTCCCACCAGAGCCATTTCCTTATTCGGTTTGGGAAACTTATTTCGACGCTGTCTAAGCGTATTTAATGACTATAAAAATTAACTTACTTTCGAATTACTTCTCCTTCTCTCTCTATCTCTCCTCCGGAAAAGCCAGACTGAATAATTGGCATTCCATGCATGCACGACCACATTTACGAAGAGGCCGTTACGGACCAAGATAATTTTCCTAATCTAAAGATTTTAAGGTTTCAAATTAAAATGAAAGAGATCTTCGTGGAGATGCTTAGAGTTTAAAAATATATTTGCTATTATTCCGGTGGGAAACTTTATGAGTTTTGAATTGAAAAATCTTTAATATTTCAGAGTTAAAATGTTCGGGGAAAATCATTAAAATTTATATAGTATTTGCTTGGAATGTTATGAAAATTAAATTTATAGATTTACGAACAGTACGTCCTTAAAAGCTTATATCTTCTTCGGTATTTCATTTATTTATTGATGACAATGCAGATGAAACACATTAACATCCCAGCTACCTACCTCTGCATAATAAAGGATTGTTCATGGAAAACGAAAAGTTTTCCCCGTACACTGTAAAAGTGAATTATTTCGAGGGTTTAAACGAACAACGAACTGATTTAAATAGGGTTTAGTTAAAATAATAAAACCTGCGATTAAGTTGAGAGCTAAAAGACTGCTTCCTTTGTTTATCAGCCATGTCTTCATTCTGTTGGAGTATTTATATTTTATATTTTATAATTATTATTATTATTTAAAATAAACAGGTAATCCAGATGGTGAGATTTTCAGTGAACGGCACATATGAAAAGTTTAAAGGAATTTTCAGACATTACTCTCTTCAAAATGAGTTTTTTAAAAGTTTGATTAGAAATCCATTCGGAAGCAAATATATTCTTGAAATACAGGAGTTGACGGTTTTACAACTAAATATCTCAATAATTATCACGTAACCTAACGTAAATTTTAACTCAAAAGCTATTTTAAAAAAGGAGCCGCGGAGGAGGCATCCTGATTCTTCGTTCTGAATGAGAAGTATTTATCCAGAATATATATATATATATATATATATATATATATATATATATATATATATATATATATATATATATATATATATATATATATATATATATATATATATATATATATATATATATATATATATATATATGTATGAGGTCTTGAAAAAATTAGAATAACTTAAGGTCTAAAAAAGGGGGGGGGGGGTTTCTACAGAAAATCTGATTAAAACGTTAAATGCCAGATTGTTCACATGTGATAACACAGTGCGGGAGTGAAAACGAAAAACAGAGGGGAGGATTACAGGCTTCACCACCGGTGTTGACGTCAAAAGGCCATTTTTAGACTTTCGCGCGAAAATTACTGCCGACTAGGCAAGGAACATTGTGGAACTTTCGGTACGACGTAAGCAGATATTATTCTAGCCGGGCTTGAAACAAAGGAATTAGATCAGAGACGATGTAGGCTTCAACGGGTGAGGTCGCCGCTTGACGGCCTAAGAGATAGAATGGGACGGGAGTAAATTGGTTTGAATAGAATAGGGATTTTTAATACATAGAAGTTAAGTGTTAATAATATTTAGTGAAATGGTAGGACTGATTTTGGAGTCGAGAGTTTTTCTACTTGGATTAAATAAATGAGGTTACATTAAAAGAGACTGCGTTCATTGCCACTCGTATGTCACTGACTGCATTGCTGAGATGAAAGGATTCTATTCGTAACCGACTACAAAACAACTTTATGGAGTAACTTGGGGAAATGGATGTTTAAAGGAAGGGCGTGAAGAAACATACGTGTCATATATATATACATATATATATATATATATATATATATATATATATATATATATATATATATATATATATATACATATATATATATACATATATATATATATATATATATATACATACATATAAACACACACACATACATATATACATATACATATATATATATATATATATATATATATATATATATATATATATATATACACACACATACATACATATATATACATACATACATACATACATACATACATATATATACATACATACATACATACATACATATATATACATACATACATACATACATACATACATACATATATACATACAGGACAAATCGTTTATAAGAACATCCAGGGGACTTTAAAAACTGGTTCTTATAATCGATAGTTTTTATATCCGATAGATAACTTACAACTGCTGGAAATACCAAATTCATTGTCGCATAATTTCTATTTACACCTGAAACATGACGTTCAAAAAATGGTTAAAAGGTTTAAGTTCAATCAAGGAAAAACACACTGCTCATTTTCATATAAGTATGCATTTTTGAACTTTTTCAAATACATAGTTCTAAAATACGTCAAAAAAGAAAAGTGAATAAAATTATGTATCTATTATCAATACATAATTCAATATTTTGTTTTTACATGTTTATTCATTTTCTGAAAAATAGTCAGTAATATTTGTTTGTTTAGTTTTTTATAAAATAAAAAAAATATTCGGTTATCGCGACAAGTTCTTTGACAGTTTTTTTTTATCTCATCCTTCACAAAAGCGTCATTGCAAGCTAAAAATTTATTTTAAGTATTGATTACTGAAAACATTTCTTTTAAACTCGGACAAGGAAACGCGTTTAAAAGATCTTCTGAACTGGCACTGTCGTCAATATCATCATCTCTGCCAGAAATCTCTGCATTTAAGCCTGCAACAATATCTTCATCCGTTACATTCCCATGAGTTGCAAGAGCCAAATCTATGTTTTCATATTCCCGAAGTGAATCTTGTTGAATTGGCAAATCTTGAACCCAGTCTTGAAGCGTTTCATCTCTAGCGTCTCGAGTTAAAAAAAAAATGGGAGGACTTTAACGCTAAGAAAACCAGCAGGCAGGAAACAATTAGATTTTTTTTTTTTGATTGAAGATTTCATGGTCTTCATAACCTTCTCTTAACGTAGTCCAAACGGTTTTAAGCCAGTTATCAGAAACTCTTGGTGGCACGGCGGCCAGTTGAAAGCCGAATGGCTAGGGCGCTGGCATTCGGTTCTGGTCCTGTGGGTTCGAGTCCAACTGTTGGCATGACTGTTTGTAGCCGTTCGGAATCGGATTTAAACTGTAGGTCCCGGTCTAACTAGCCCTCGTGTAGCAAAAAGTTTACCGTAGCGCTCCAAATCAAACCTGGTGGCACGGCCCTCGATTCTCCACTGATTCTCCCGAAACACAATGGAATGCCTCTCCCGAAATCTCTCGATCCACGGAGTTGAACAAACGAAATGTTTTTAAAGCGCTTCGCAAATTCATTTGCTTTCGTTTGCAAAATCGGTCCGATTAGGGAAATGTTCGCACTCCTTTGATTCTTAAACCAATGCAAAAGGACTTCTTCTATGTCAGCATGTGGACTTTTTCGAAGTTTCTTAATTTTAGTCCGTTTTTTTTAAGATAAAAATGGATAAAATGGTTGAAGAACAACGTGCTGCTACTTCCCAATTAACATGTTCTTATAAGCCATTTCTTTTTCCAGAAGCAAATTAATTTTAAGTCACTAAAAGCGATATGTTCTTATTAGCGATGTTATTATAACCGGATTTTTTTTTATCCATTTATCGAATTTTTGACGAACTACTGATGGACGACAACGAAGATTTGTCTTTTTGGTTTATTGGTAACATCTAACAATTGTAAAACATAAATAGAAAAATGTTTCCCCAGATAGGGATTCCAACGGGGGGTTACATGAACCTGTTTTACGAGGGCGAGGAGCGAACTAAGAAGCGAAAACTTCTCCCTCTCTACGGGCGTCGCAGCGCCCCCTCGATACAATTTTCTAAACCTTTATTACACATGAGAATTGACCGGGAACTAGTAATTCCGTTCTTTTAAGCGATATGTTTTTATAACCGGTGTTCTTATAAACAGTTTTTACTGTGTATATAAATATATATATATATATATATATATTATTGTTCATTTGTTTTTGTCGGTAGTTCCCTGTCATATCACCGAGTTCCGCGTGCTTCTCGATTTTCATAGCAAATAACACAATAAACCTGAATTAAGCCAGTAGAATAGTCTATGTTCAGTCCAATACCGAACACGCTCCTGCTACAACGTTTATCAGTTTAAAAAAAGTCTTCCAACCTGGATTCGAACCCGGAAACTGTGGGGCAAAACAGATGAGATAACAGTTTACGCCAACGGACAAATCTCACAGTAACCTTACTAGCCCTCAACTGACGGCGCATCCTACATCCTTGGTATATCGTACATCAATTCTCGCACTTCTGTTATCCCGAGAAACAAAGCGAAAAAAAAATCCCAGCGAACATATACGAACTCAATAAACGACGAACATTCGAAATGACAGGCATTCGAAAACCGTCAAGCGTACTACTTTATTAGTCTCGATGCCGAGAGACTTTCCATGTCCGTCGTCATAGTGACACTCAAAAAGCTCCAGGTGTTTTATTTATTTTTTTATTATTATTCCTTCTTTCCATTTTGCTAGCTTGGCGTCATCATAATATCTGGGATCCAAGGAATTTTTGGAGCAGGTAGGAAAGATTTCACCATAAGCAGATCGTAAGTTATTTTATGCACAGAAAGGATTTAAGATGGAATCTCGAAGATGATCATGTTTTATCGGAACAGGGAAGGTAAAAAAGAAATTTTGAAATGAAAAATCCTATTTCTGCAAGTCATAAGATACTAAATATTCTATGCAATCTATATAAATGAAGAAATCATTCGGAAAACTAATTTGTAAAGCTTTTTTTTCAGTTCAATAAAATAATTATATTTTATTAAATTTTTACATATTTCTACATTAATTGATTATAGCAGAAGTTTGTTACTTGTATTACACACGTACATATGCAAAAACTTTATTCCTACTAAAATCAGGGGTGGGGATTTTGAATATTATAATTATTAATAACACACGTACACACATACAGTGAAACTTCTCTATGGCGGCCAGTAATGGTCCCCCCTCCGTGTTTCATATGGATTGTACGGTGTCTAAGTATGTTTATTGCTCAGATCATACTTATTAGAAACAATCCATTGGTTTTTAGACAGTATCGGCACCGCTGATGAAAAGATACTGTCTAAAAACCTATTATTCACTTATCTATTCATATTTTCACTTATCTTTTCATGTTTTTGGTTCCTGGCTGAAGTGGTTTATGGCTTATACTGGTTTTTCACTTACAACTTTCTCTCTCTCTCTCTCTCTCTCTCACACACACACACACACACACACACACACACACACACACACACACACACACACACACACACACACACACACACACACACACACACACACACACACACACACACACACACACACACACACACACACACACACACACACACACACACACACACACACACACACACACACACACACACACACACACACACACACACACACACACCACACACACACACACACACACACACACACACACACACACACACACACACACACACACACACACACACACACACCACACACACACACACACACACACACACACACACACACACACACACACACACACACACACACACACACACACACACACACACACACACACACCACACACACACACACACACACACACACACCCCACACACACACACACACACACACACACACACACACACACACACACACACACACACACACACACACACACACACACACACACACACACACACACACACACACACACACACACACACACACACACACACACACACACACACACACACACACACACCCCCACACACACACACACACACACACACACACACACACACACACACACACACACACACACACACACACACACACACACACACACACACACACACACACACACACACACACACACACACACACACACACACACACACACACACACACACCACACACACACACACACACACACACACACACACACACACACACACACACACACACACACACACACACACACACACACACACACACACACACACACACACACACACACACACACACACACACACACACACACACACACACACACACACACACACACACACACACACACACACACACACACACACACCACACACACACACACACACACACACACACACACACACACCCCCACACACACACACACACACACACACACACACACACACACACACACACACACACACACACACACACACACACACACACACACACACACACACACACACACACACACACACACACACACACCACACACACACACACACACACACACACACACACACACACACACACACACACACACACACACACACACACACACACCACACACACACACACACACACACACACACACACACACACACACACACACACACACACACACACACACACACACACACACACACACACACACACACAATTCACAAGGAGCTAGTTCAAATTCCGATGCGCGCACGGGGTACAGTCACCAGATTCTCATGTCACTTTTGAGTCCTTACTTAGAAGGGGGTGGCTTGAGATCCCCCTCCCCCCTTCATTGGCACAGCTGCGCTCCAACCCCTAGACCCCGCGTGGGGATTGAGAGAAGCTGTACTGACTGACCCTCCAAGTCAGGAACAAATGACTTCTTAATAACCACTATGTAATAAAAAGGATGGCTACATGTTTCGGACTAATTGATAGTTCACGTCAGGCGGAGGAGCAATGGGTGGGATTGTCACTTTGAGGAATTCCTGAACGCGAGCATCAGCGAAACTGATATAAATACGTATTTAAATACAGCAGGCCATGGACAGATTTTACGCTGTCTCTTTGTATGACATTCCGGGCAAAATTTACGAGACTAATTCCAATTTGTAGAATTACTTTCATATTTGTATTGTAGAAGATGGATGTTTTATTCACATTTCTGCGACAAAACGTTGAGTAATTTTTAGACTATAGTCTGGATATGAAATGAAATATACCAAGTTGCATGCACAGAGGTGAAAGAAATGCAACGCGCTACAGAGCATGATCTCTAAGTAGCATCTACCCCTCTCCAAACTCTAAAAAATTAATAAATAACAAAAACTAAAGCAAAGTGTAAAAACGTTTAAAGTTTCTATTAATGTTTTGGTGTGTCAGGCGCCCCGAGAGGCAAGAGTTCCTCTATTACACCGACGTTGCTTCTCTATGGGATCGTTCACACTGCTTCAGGTGCGTAGCATAGCGTTCCTCCATTGGCACCGATACTGTTGACATAGTATGTTATTCGTTTGATGTATCATGTGGTCATTGTTTTGAGCCTCGTGATTGATTAAAATTTTCGTCGCTGACGCTGAGCTGCAGAGGCAGTGTGAACAAGGCCTATGCAAGCGTATTAATAACATTTAGAAGCCATCATAGCGATGGTTTTATAAGTCTTTAGATATTAATAGCCGCGTCAGGTTGACCACCTGTCGAACACACTCACTTCTTTGGTTCGATTTTTCAGGACGTTCACGGTAGTAGATTTAGCACCACACGAGTAAATATTCACATCATACAGTTCAGCACCACACCAGTGAATATCCAAAAGTTAATTTTCTCTCCCAAGAACAATCACAAAACTCATCTATCTACATAACTTATTTACAATTACTTAACTACTTCAGTCATCTCACTATGACGGCTATCAAACAAAACCTTAGTGCGTCTTCGGAGTCACTCCCACGCACGCTATCGTCTGTCCTGCTCTCTCAAGAGCCAACACCAGCAGACTGCTCTAAAAACACCTGATAGCGCGTACAGACTTGCACAGCGATCTCTGCCTATTCCAGTGATTTATGTCTTCTGTACTCTGTTCTCTGCGTCGGATCGCTCGCTCTGGCGGTCCGTGAGCATTGCATCAAAGACGAACTCGAGGTCCCGGGGGTCAAATGGTGACAGTGGGGGTGGGTCACACTAGATCAAGAAACACAAAGTCTTTGGCGGCTTGAATGGAGGGGTTCTAAATGGGGGAATATCTGGAAGACACGTGTTCATTGGAATGGGGGTGGTTCTAAATACCGTGTCTAATATTACCGTGACTAATGTTGACAGGAGAGTCGGGGAGAGAGCTCTTTCCAATGTGAATGCACCATCAAGTCTTGCTCGCGTGGGCAACCAGCAGCATCTAACGTCCCCTGCCTTCGGCAAACCCCCACTCTCTCGAATCCCTTATCGATAGGGGGTCATCACTCTACTCCCCCTGCCTCCTTGAGAGGAAAGTAGCAGGGACAAGACAAAGGGTTTGGCACGGCAGACACGACACCACCTGACCCAGACATATGCTGTATGGCACCCCAAACCCACGGTCAAGAAAGCGGAGGTGGGCACCACCGGCTTTGGTCCACGCGGACTGTTGCGCCATGAATTTAGTTTTAATTTAAAAATTAATAGACACTGGCTTGGTGATACGGAATACCTCTATTAAGGACAGGAAATTTCAAGCAATTTTAAAAAATGAAAAAGAAAAGTTTTTTTTCAAAGCTTGATGGAACTTTTAGAAGACTAAGTCAAAGCCCCAGTTGGAACAGTGAGAACTCTGAACAACACCCAATGAAAAATGGTTTTTTAACGGGCGCACACGTGAGAGTCACTCGAATGTAAAATGACTTGGGACTCCATTCAGAAAACGAACTTATATCTCTAAGGTAACTTTTCGAACACAAAGCTTCCGTTCAGAGATTGCGGAAACTGATATGGAAGCACTCGAGAGAGAAGTGGCGGTGAGGCGCTTGGGTTACAAACTCTGCAGTTGGAAGTTTTCAACCCGCACGACTGTTTGAAGTTCTCGTGACGTCAAGCCAATTGTGTGGATAGGTTCCGGTAGATACGAGGGAAAGATAATCCGGGAATTTATCTGCAGAAGTTAAATGGATATGCAACGGCGGCAGAGAACTCGAGATGCAGCGATCGAGGAGCCTCACAAGCGGATAAAGTAAAATTGCGGCTTTCAGAAATAGCGTCATGCTCTGAAAGTATCCAACCCTCCCAGACGCGGGCGATTTTCGTAACGGACGAAATTTATAAATCGTATGGGTTTATGATAAGGACACAATACAATTTGAAAAATAATTAAAATAAGTTGCGGCAAAGGAAATACAGGGTCAAAAAACTCTGACACGTTTTAAAAATTAATACATAAAAAAAAGTACACAAGGTAGGAACAAGAAATTCACTTACCTTATATATATTAGAGTTTTTTTTTTTTTTAGTATAGTCAGTGAATTTTAGTAAGTGCAACTTTTGGGGCACGGAGAACATCTCATTGGTAATCAATCTCAGCCTATGTGCGTTCCAAAATGGATTCTGTAACACATGAAATTGCAGCAATTATGCGTCTTTTGAGTTCTTCAACACTATAACCGATTATCAAGGACACTTCCCGTTCACAGAAACTTTTTATAAATAGCTAAGATGTTGGTTACGACTTATTAGGATCTTTTCCAAATTTCGTTGCACTTGCGAAACAGATTCCTTTTGCAATACCAGCCAACACATATTGCTTTCTTTTTAAAAATGTGTCAAGGTTTTTTGAGACACCCTGCATTTTTATTAATTTATTTACAACTTGCGGAAAACCCGCGAGTCGAGTCTAATAAAAATGCAGAAAACAATACAGAAAACAAAACAGTCCCTAACGGCAATATTACTTAGATTGATACACATTTAGCAAAAGCAATATTTCCCAGAAAGTCAGAGATTCTCAACGGGGTCCAAGTGGACCCCTGGGGGGGGGCGATGGAAGTTTAAAAAGGGTCCATAGTATTCCAGGGGTCTATTGGGGGTCGATAATAAATTTTACTGGTTTAAAATTTAATATTTTAGGAATGCAATTATTAGATAACAATATCCATTTTAATATGCATAAATACAGATTTGCATAGGGTGGAGTGATCCTCCCATCTAAAGTCGAATGTCATGACGCTTTTGTAAATGTGTCGAAAGAAATTATATTATAATTACATACATGTCTGTAAAATTGTTTAGTAAAATATATATTTATACTCGTTATGTTAGTTATTGTGTCTATACGATGATAAGCAATTTCAGGCCGAACATTAAAAAAATTGCATCAATGCATCAAGCACAACCACCAGATTAATTGAAATCGAACTTTTGTGCAATTACAATCTGTGCTTTTGAAATCTTGTTTATATTTGTGAAATTAAAAAATAAAACATAAACCTAATGAACCACTTTTTCTAATATTTTGTTCATATTCTTAGTTAAATTGTTATCTTTAAGTGTTTTATGTGCAATTATTAGTATTATAATTATGTTGTATGCTGCATATTATAGAGGAAAATGTTAGGGGGATCGATGTAGGAAAAATGTAGGGTACCCCTGGTATAAGTGGTCAGCGTTCTGAGCTGGTAGGTTCAAATCCCGAATAAGGCTTGGTCGTTTCTGTGTCGTTACTCTCATAGGGCAGCAAATAGTAGCCAGGAAAACTTCGCAGATCTTCATAGGTCAATGTCAGAAGCACCTACCGTCAGATGACAAGTGCCTGCCGCACTGAATTAAAAAAATAAATATTTTCTAGAAGCATAGTTGATGAAATAACGTCATACTGTATTCAATTACATAAAATTCCTTCGATGGGGAAAAAAAATTTCCCGTTGTTCAGATACTTTAAGCAATGCGAGAATAGCTGGTCCACCGAAATTAACAGAATACGCAGAAAGGTATCTCGGCGTTGCATACAACTGGAAGGTAAATTTAGAGCTTTTGAGGAAGCTACTTTTCCAGATAGCGAGTTAAATCCGCGTAAGAGTATATGCACTCAGTTAACTTACAAACACTTCATAAGCTTTTAAAAAGTCGCGGAAGCGTGCAAAATGAATAATGCAATGGCACTGTTTCCTCATTAGTTGTGGCAACATCACCGATACTCAAGTTTATTTTTTTTTATGTGTGTGTGTATATATATATATATATATATATATATATATATATATATATATATATATATATATATATATATATATATATATATATATATATATATATATATATATATATATATAAAATGATACCGGCATACTCACGCGATAAACTTTAAACTTTACACCAAACTATGTAGAGTAGATGATACACCCAAGATTCGCGGGGTGATTCAACACTTTTGTAGTCGAGGCAGAGGGACGAGAAGAGACTTGAGAAACACTAAGTCAGACATATTGTAATCCGCACATAGGGGAGGAACTACAGAGAGGAGAGGCATTGATGGACACACAGAACAGAGATGCGACGCATATTATTTTATTCCGGATTATTCTGCAGACAAATATTATTCAGCATAACACAGGTACCTTTACAACTGGACACACACAATAGCAACGCCACCGGTCCCTTGCCGCGGCAGTCAGAAGGTAGACTTTACATCGTCTTATTGGACAGCAGCGGAGCAGTGCGAAGACAGGACAAGGTTAATAACAGAAGCGAGGAAGCAGAGAGCTAGGACGACACCAGGGCAAGATATAGACAGACAGTAGAAAGCACGCCGAAAACTTTTGCAGAAGGTTATAAAGTGTAGGGACGCTGACCGCGGGGAAATCTTTTTATTGGCTAGAATTGGGCATCTGACTTGATTACATAAGGGTCGCATGATGTTCCGAAAAGCGCACCGTGGCGAAAACATCACGTGGTGTTGATTCGTGTTTTAAAAATATCTTTAACGCGCGTGCACTAAGGGAGAAACTAGTTAATTAGTTTATTTGATGGTCGCAATTTGCAAAAAGGGACTGTCCTTTATTGAAAAGGGAATAATTTAGAATACGCTTTAAGAAAATAAGGTGAGGCGAAACAGTTAATAATGATTGGACGTTATCATTACACACACACACACACATATTATATATATATATATATATATATATATATATATAAACTTTGAACTTTAAGATGGGGGAAATACTAAAAATAGAGAAAAATATCTAACGCTATTTAGTAAAACTTCCATCAATGTCACGCGAAGAGAGCGGAGGGGGGATACACCCAAAAGTTTGACGCCCAAAAACAAGAACACGAGGATATTACAACTCAAAAGCAGCTAATGTAAGCTAGGAATGTTGTTTCGATAATGAGAAGAATACAACTTTTTCTCCCAAATACTGTGATGGCTTCGATCATAATAAAAAATTATTGTGGAAATTCATATTTTTGACGAAAAAAAATCTAACGATTAGTATATATTAATACAACCGTTATCAGAATATTTGATTAAAAAATTAATTTCTGTTACATTATCCGAAATTAAATAAAACGGAATACAAGAAGTCATAGATCTCTAAGGAATAATAAGTATAGTTCTAGTAGGGAAATAAACCATAACTCACATTCTAGATTGTGTTTCTGATGTCATAGCACTCAAACAGCTCGATTATCTCACACACCAGCGGTGCAGATTAAGGGCCAAGACTTCAAAACTGTAACCGCACGATTATCAGGCGTAGTTTTTTTTTTTTTTTTTTTTTTTTTTAAGCAGCAGCAGCCTGATAAAGGTTAAGTAGTAGAACTTAACTATTTGGCCTCGGAATAGTAATGCACATTGGAAAACGTTTTTCATTAAACATTAACCCTTCATATGAGTATATAATGAAATTTTGGTATTTCGAAAACAATTGTTACAATTTCGTTATTTTAACTACGGCTGTAAGTTTTCACAATAAGCGTATCACCAGATAAATCTCAGGAACCTCGTAAAGAAAATAAAGCAAATCCATAAGATGTCTTAGAGTAGTTTATCTTAATTTCTGAAGTACGAAAACATTTAAACTTTTCAGGTGCTGAATAATTTTCACATAAATGAATGTAAAACAATAAGTTTCAGTACATCGAGACAAACAGAATAAATACAATACACAGCTCACTTAAAATACTATAAGAAAAAGCGCGTAAGGGATTTGCGATAATAACTTTTCATCTACAATAAATTAACTTACGTAAAAATAGAAGACAATAAGAGTAAATTTATAATATAATCTTAATAAGAGACAAAATTTTCTTGAAAAATATTAGCACTCCACCATACGATATGAAAATTCTGAAGAGAGTATTTTAGTATTTTCTTTGATGTCCAGGCATATAAAACAATGTATAATTGAGACTTCATTATAAATAAAATATATCGTACATTTTCTCAAATAAACATAATATTCATAAGGACGACCAATTAAATTGGTTTTAGTTCTCTCCATTCAAAAGGAATCGACAAATTGTATAAAAACTTCCAATAATGTAATAAGAACGAACACACAGACATACATACACACACAAAAAAAAAACTTTAACATTTTAAAAACATTAAAAGGAAAAATTTCTTTTTAAATTTTCTTACACTGAATATAAAATAATTTTAACGTTTTAAAATCATTAAAAAGAGAAAAATAATTCCTTTCAAATTTTCTTACATTGAATCTAAAATGCAATTGAATATAAATTTATTTTTTTACATTAAATCTTTTGAATTAGTAATGGGATTTTTGGTCACTGGGTATCGCCCTATTTGTTCACTAATGTACAGTATTGAAACACGAAAATAATGCCCAGCGTAAAAAGTAATACTTCATTCGATAAAAAAAAAAACTCACCATCTGTTAACAAATAATGATCGTATCATCGCTTTAAAAACTCTTACAAACTTCTTGAATCAAGAGCATTTAATAACTAGCCAAGAAATGCAGCGGAAAAGTATACAAAATTCAACAGACCATAATGAGTACACGACACTACATTTCTTCCGGTCTGCAGGGTTTTAATTATTCCCACCCAACTATACTCTGAACTTTTTTTTTGTTGTTGTTGTTAAACCTAAGAAAAATCCAAGATAATAAGCCAGAAAGAAAAAAAAAAAAGATTTTTTGTAACAAAACTCTTTAAGTCCAAATCTTAATGAAGCATGCGTTCGAAAAACAACATAAAAAAACAAAACCAGTAACGATTTAAAAAAAGGAAGAAAGAAAAAAAAAATCTAATATACACGAGATACGACACGTAGTGCAGAATCCTTTTTTTTTCTTCCAGCGTCTTAAACTAAGAAAAACAGCACTTTCAAAAACATTTCACGATGGCTTCATTTTGTACCGTAATAAGCGCCACCTACAGGGCACTGATTGCAACATGTATTCCGTTTATTAAGAACCATTAGTTACACTCAAAATGTCTCTTCGCCGTTAACCATTAAGATCTTTCCTACAGATTAAAAAAAAATACAGTTTTTTTGTGTGTCTGATCTCGTAGGAATTTTATTCTTTAGTTTTCCATGCGACAAATGAAAACGAGGGTTGGAAATTAATTTATTGGATTTTTTAGGAGATGGAAAGAGGTTTCTTTCTTCTTTCTTTTAAACCATGTTTGTTGCAGGATAACGAGCAGGATCAAATTACAGAGAAGATATTTTAGAGCAGAAAAAGGTCTGAATTTCGCCCTATCTCTCTCCGTAGAAATTTTCTTTTTGAAAGGGTGCTATACAATTACGCGAGGGAGAGTGGGTGGTATTTCCTTAACTGGAGATGAAAGGACCAACGTCAAGTGGCTCTCATATGCAATTTATTCCACGAATAAAATAAACCAGGCAAGCTGCCCCATATTGGTTAATTAAGAAAACTGCCGCATGCTTCAGTGAATTTATTCACATTTCATGAACAAATTTCAATCATCTAGAATCAAAGTCTTACACAAGTCGCCAAATGCTATTAAAATATTCAGACCTCCTTGGAGAAAATTTATTGAAATTACAGTCAACCATCAGCTTTCGAGCGTTTGATCACACAAACTGTGCCTTCAGTAGGAGCATGGGAATTTTCATGAATTTTTTTTTTCACCATACTGCTATACTAAAATATATACTAAAAGTGCATGAACAGTAGAACTTAAATAATTTTAGTACATAAATCGTTCAAGTTTATATATAAAAAAAAAAAAAATCACGTCAGTGTACTGAAATATAACTGCTTTATGAACAAATAATTTTACCTCCTAATAAACACTGCACATGCATTTGCATCTCAAACCGTGCTGCCTGTCTTTAGTCTGTATATTTACCAACACTACACATAAATAACAGCAATACAAAGCTTCTGAATGTCCACCAATAAAAACAAAAAAGTGACAGTTAGTTTCGAACTCACTAATACAGTTCTTCATCAGGCCGAACAGCATTAGGCGTGATTGTCTCTACGGAAGTTCACAAATGATCAAGTTCGTAGAGAAAATCGCACATAATGCTTCCCCGACTTGGTGAAGAGATTTCTAATGAGTTCGAAGCAAATTTCCAATCTGATTTATAGTGGATAAAGAGACTGTAGCTGCGTTTACATGGACAACAATAATACCCGGGATTTACCCGCTAACAGGGAAAAACCTTCGAAGCCCGTTTACATGGGACCACATTTTCACCCTGCTTTTACCCGTCTTACCGGAAGTAAAGGCCGTCACATGATTCGGGGGAAGTGATCCTCATACACCATCATTCCTTGTAAATCACGTTATGGGTTCGATCCCAGCCGGTGTCATACTTTTCCAAATTCACTGTATTGCTAATTTTAGCTTTCCATCTTCGAACTCCGCATTTATCTCGTTACGAAGTGTATGGTCCTGGGGAAGGCCTTTTTTTTTTCCAATTGCTGTTCTTTTGACCTCGTATTCTTAAATTTTAAAAATAACAACAAAAAAAATCATAAAACTTTAAAAATCCAAAAAGATTGAAAAACTTACAAAAATATTTTTTGTATTCTTATGATATCTGCTTTTCTGGGCCTCTTAATATTATTACTTTTTTGTTTTCCGTGGATCATTAGTCTTATCTAATTTTTCTTCTAAATTTTCTTAACTTGTAACTCTATATTTTTTCTGTTAAAATTAACTTTTTTGTTTTAATTTAACTTTACTATTAATTTTTTTTTCTTTTACCCGCGTTATTCTTACCTTAATATTTTAATTCATTACTTAAAATTTTAACTACTGAGCGCGAGATAAAGTCGACACGACCAATGCACTCCTCTTCTAAAACACAATTACGTCTGCGTCTATTTGTTATTTAAATGCAGCACATGTCAGTCGCTGTTGATAATTATAGAACGTTTACGATTGTTTTCTGCTGTTTTTAAAAATAAATTTAGAAAATAGATAGGAAAAAAGGAATATAAGGAACTAGAAGATTGATGCGGATATTAGATATAATCGTACGATCTATGGCTTCATCGCTAAATTTAGTTTTTCCACAACAAAGAATGTGAGCAAAATTACGAAGCTCTGTTTGGTGGGAAGAAATTGTTTTAAATTCCTGAAGTAATAAAGACTGGAAAGAAAATTTTCCAATCGATAGGTGCATTTTTTTAAATTATAAGATTAATTGTAAGATACTTATTGTTTTAATAAATCCTTTTATAAAATCAAAATGTAATTTTGATTTCAATTTTGTTTCAGTAATTTTTAGTCATGTATAAATAAAAAAATCATAAATAGATATAAATAAATTTTTATCTGTGAATTCTAAAATAATTAATTTATAAATAAATTTTAATGTTACGTTTAATTATTGATTATACTTATTAAATTTATTAATTTTACCATAACACTTTAAATGAAAATGTTATTGAAATTTTATTGAAATGAAATTTTATTTCTTATTTTACATACCAGATGGCAGTACCATTCTATTTATAATGTAATTGGGGATGGGTTTTTTTTTAAAAAACTAGATGGGCAGAAATAAATGAAATCCTTCGGAAGAAAATAGGCACTTTTCTACTGTTTTCTTGAAAATTATGCGATCGTTAAGGGGTTCCAGATCCTTCCATCGATCATTTAGCTGCATTTTCATGGATTCACACAAGTTCAAACCCGCCATGTTATTTACTCCCAGCTTCGAAATGCACCATGGGTAATTAGCGGGTTTTATCCTGGGTCGAAGCAGGGTCGAAAATCCACCCTGCATTTTTCCCTATCGTAGGGAAAAAGTAAGAAACGACCCTGCTTTTACCCGGGTTTTTGGCACATGTAAACGGCACTTGTGTGTTTCCTGTTACGTGTTTACCACAAGTTTTCATGTAAGTATTACTCCTTGACTTTTCAGGCAATTCTAAATTTACAAAATCATACTTTTGCAGCAGTGCTTATTTAATTTTTTTTCCTGCGTGAAATAAGATCAACAGAATTAAGCGCTAAGGTTAGGAGGTGCCTAAAGATTTTCACGGTTTTTCAATATTTTAACCGAAAATAGGGGGGGGGGGAATTAGCTCTTAATAGCTCACCAAGCAACATTAATGCAATGAGCGGAACGTCTAAGTTACTTTTACTTCCTTTATTTCAAGAACTAAACATTTTTCTGGTTCTTGTGTTGGCAATTCCACCCTTCCCAGTTTCGCTGATAGGGAAGGGCAGCACTTCCTGGGCGTCATTTTGCCTGCCCTGGATTACCGTGCAGACGTTCCCTTACTCAGAAGGCTAAATATTCTTCTGAAGTTCTAATTCAGCTTAATTTACCGTTATTTATACTGAATACCTTAAAGTTTTTCCATTCTCCGATTTATTTCACTACTGTTCACACTATTCATATTCCTTATTACTTTAAGTATCTCTTGATTCATGAATTTAAACTTTTGAAAATCTTTTACAGAAACTTCCACTGCAGTACACTACAGATGCATACGAGGTCATTTTTTTCACATTCTAACTCTTTCCCATAAGTTAAAAGAGGTAATAATCTGAAACTTTAGGTACATCAACACTGGGTATGCAGACAATATTGTTGGGTTTGTCTCTGCGGCTATCTCTAGCTAGACAAGGACAAAAAGCCACCAGTTTGGAGAACCAAATCCCATGTAAACCTCATACTAAGAAACGTAAGACTATTATTGTCTGAGTGTAATAAAAATTCATAGTCAGCAGCACTTCCTACAAATAAGAGGTCACGTGACTCGCTCATCGTGAGGTACATCCATTAAGAAAAATTTCTAAACGGATCATTAAAATTGGTCGAAACAAGTTGGCTGTTTCCATTTACAATCATCTACCTCAGCAAAAATAAATAACAAGCAGCAGGTCCCCAACAACGATTCTATTTACTTGTGGAACAAAAACCGCACTTTTAACCAATTTTTGTTCATTGAGAAAAATATCGAGCATAACAACAAAAACATACGAAGCTGATTTCTGAAGAAGAACAAATCAAAAACTCTCGTCACAGGTGAAGAAAATGGCTAGAAAATGGAAGGGAAATGTGGTTCGAAAAAGCTACTGATCAATATTCGAATTGCATAGAATATATATAAGAAACCGAAAGGAGAGAATGAAAAGAAGAAGGGGGAAAAAAGCAGGAAGTTCAGAAGAACTCAAAAGAAATAACGGTAAAAAAATAGAAGAGGGAAAAAAAATGGTAGTCCATGTTCTTATGAAAAGACAGCACACGTCAAGAAAGTGGGGAAAGAAAAATATTATAGGAGAGGAAGTCTTACTGGATCGATTGAATCAATCCATGGGAGCAAAGAAGGTGCCAAAAAAGAAATTAAAGAATATCTCACAGAGGGACGAAAAAGGAAGACGGGCAGAGAGAAAATCGTCAAAAATTGCGGGAAGGGAAAGTGGCAACAAGGGGGAAAACGCAAACGACTCCCTGTCGGAGAGGGCAGACAAGAAATTTTCCAAACGCAAGGTAAAGTGGTTACAATTTAGATTAATGGACGCGGCAAGTCCTCGGGCATAATGAAAACACGAAAACTGCATTAATATAGAAGAAGCTGGTCTTTCTCTCAGGCCGAGACAGATGCGGCTAAGAAATATAAATTTAAATATTTTTAAAGTGACACGAATTTGTTCTAACGAAGGAAAGATAGCGAGGATGCGCGCATTAATTTTGTTGATTGGCATGACAAAAGGCAGATAAAATAAGGAAGATGTAATGAATCATGAAAAATTTATTGCCTTTCATGAAGTTTAAATACATTTGTTATGGACTTTCACAAAACTTAGAAGACAGATTTACCACATTTAAAGACAATAGGGAAATAACCCCGATTAACTACGTGCACGACTTTTTATTAATTCGTATGTTAAAAACTAAGAAACGACAAAAATATGAAACGCTGAAAATCATATTTTTTATACATATATAATTGTAAGGGTGGCCCCAATAAAAGTGAGACTTTTCGTATTTTTCAGTATGGGTTATTTTTTGGAATATGTGAACATATAGAAGTAATAGCGATTAATGAGCTACACAGAGTCGCCTTGTCCGTTCCAGTAAGTGTCCCAGCGTTTCTTAAAGTTTGGATAACCCCGAGAGAAGAATGTCCGTGGTTGTATGCGGATGTCTTGAACGACGGCCCAAACCTCTGCATCCTTACCAAACCAGTGGCCCTTGAAAGCCTTTACATAATGGGCCGAAGATGTAGTCACGGGACGACAGGTCGGGGTTACAGGGGGTGGGTGGGGTGAGGGATGGTCAAGGACATACCAGAGGTCGCACCTCAGCAAATCTTGTCCACGGCAGTCGCTTCCATGGTGATGGCCAAGAGTGCCTGAGCAGGTCTCGGCATGCCCCGTTATCACACGTCCATAACGAAATTCCCTATACCATCTAAATACTGTTCACTGTGACTGACGCTCATGCCTATACACATCTCTCTCACGTCGATAAATTTCGGCTGCACTAATTCACGACTGTATGTAATCACCTTGCTTAAACACGTTAAAACTGTAATCTGACACTTTCCGACGATAGCAGCTTTGTTTCGTAACATAGAACGTTATCTACTGGCGCAAATGCAAAGCTCTGGGTCTGTAATCACTGCTGCCAAAATAAATGTCTAATTTTCATTTGGGCCACCCATATTTAACAATCAAAACATTCCCTGATCCATCTACAAGCTAACACATTTTGTAACTTTATGTGTGTCTCTTTACTGGCATGTATTTCTCTTTCGATTTTTTTCGATTCTCTTCGATGTATTTCTCTTTCTCTTTCGATGGCATGTATTACGATGGCATGTAATACATGCCATCGAAAAATAATTTCCTCAGTTTTGTACTGCATACATTACAATTTTCTCTTTAAGTAAACACA
The DNA here is from genome assembly GCA_907164885.2 of Dolomedes plantarius. Lineage (NCBI taxonomy): Eukaryota > Metazoa > Arthropoda > Arachnida > Araneae > Dolomedidae > Dolomedes > Dolomedes plantarius. The sequence continues at coordinate 92,127,933 of OU015496.1, forward strand.
CACAACAAAAATAAAAAATAAATAAATCTCGAAATACTATATTAAAGAGACTTTACTAAAACTAGAGACTCACTTAAGTTTTACAATAAAAATTCTAATTACAGAGCTCTGGGCTTCAACATTTTCTTCCAAGTAAAATATTCTAATTACATAAATTTCAGAAAATTACTTATCAGATTAGATAAGAACATGGAATAATTACTGCAGAAAAATCTTTGAGGAAGCGTAAGACAAGGTTAAATTACTTCTCACGTATCACAGAAATGAGCTAATAACCGTTTACTTTAATTAAATATCGAAATTATCGCTAATTATCCAGAGGTGATCCAAAACCAAGCGTAAAATGAAAACCGATCATGTCCTCAACCTTTACCCCCCCCCCCCCAAAAAACAGTACTTGGAACCGTACAAGAATGCTTTATTCCACAAGGTAATAAAAAATTTACTTTCACGAGGTCTCTGAATTTAATTTGATTTCCTTTTTACGGTCTCACTACGAAATTTGTAATCAGAAGAGAGAATCTCGAAAAAAATAAAGCGGATTATATTTATTCAATTGAACAATGTCGTTCAGTTCATTTAATTGTATCTAATGCAACAAATAAAAATACTTTTTTAAAGCTCTTTAACTTCAACGAAATAATGCAAAAAAACATAGCAAAATAATGCAAAAGAATTCAATTAATTATTCATGACGAATTCTCGCACGAGTTGATATGATTTGTTCATCACTTATCACCATCTGCAAGCACAGGGAATAAAACCCGGGTCTCCACATCATGAGGAGATCACTTGAGATGACGAAAATTCTAAAATTTGAATGGTTTTTCCTCACATATTTTCCCTTCCTTTATAAGGCCGCGATTCCGTATATTTTTTAGTTCATTCTATTTCAAGAACACCATTTTTTTTTCTTTTTTAAACCATGAACTTTTGTCATCAGTGATACGAAACTCACTATTTCGCTCCGTATGTGTCTACAATAATCTTCTATGTCGCCCAGTGATTAAGTGGTTAATGCACCAGCCTACCACGCTGGGGGCGCGGGTTCGATTCCCGCATAAGACTTCGTTGTATTCTGGGGAACCGGTCAGTCTTCCGCCTGCAAAAGGAGTCTAGAAAAGCGGGCTGCAACCCATCGTCGATCGCCGGTGTCATCGTTTCTTAATAAAATTCTTCTATGATTGTGTGATTTGTCTGTTTCTATTTCCTTGTATTCATATGTACACCGGACTGAGGTGTAATCTCGCCCCCCCCCCCAAAAAAAAAAAAAAAAATCTTCAATACAATATTTGCAGAGAAATTACTGACACAATGTCATTGACTGCTATATCTATTTACATTGAAACTTTAACTATACTTCAGAACGCAAAAAAATTTACTTAAGTGTTATGAATTTTTACATAGTGCCATTGCACATTCTTTAAAAGAATCAAAACAAATATTGAACACAACTGCGAAAAACAAATTGCTGCCAAATAATTATATTGACAACTATTTGAACGTAATTCAATGAGCTCTGTTGTTCATAGCTGATTTGTCACACAACTACAATAGCTGTTAAATTCTGCTATTGATAGATATATTATATAAGGCAATTTACTAATGAATACAGACACGAATATACACACACACACATATTATATATATATATATATATATATATATATATATATATATATATATATATATATATATATATATTCCTTCTACGCAACCCGTATAATCCAGCAACAGGCTGCATATTAACAACTTCCCCGATAAAATCATTTTATCAGTTAATTATACGCCGGAGCATCTCATTTCACACGAGTTATTTGCTCTCTCCTGTTATTAATGTCATTTATTTTAAAAATATGCGGTTGTATCACTATCATTATCTGCATACGTTGAGGTTATTTGAAATTTAAATATAAAACGACCTTTTATTTGGAGGAAATAAATTCTTTTCATTCATTCATTCGTGCTACAAGTGGGTTTTCTCAATGAAATTCTTCCAAGGGCAATCACACAAGCGGAAGGTAGGGGAAAAAAACAATGCATAAATAAAACATCAGATTATTGCTGAAAGGCATTAAATTGTGGATGAAATGCTTTTCTGTGTTATTCGTGGATGTTTTAACCAATAACTAAAAAAATTTTGAAGATAAACAATGTTTACAACATTTGATGTTAATAATTCAATTACAACATTTAATCTTTAATTTTACACAACAGGAGAGTTCTTAATTTTTATATACATGGATTATAACATTTTTATTACTTAAGGTGTGGGCGCAGTGGCCCAGTTGGCAAAGGCAGCGAGCCGGTGATCTCAACGTCTCTGGTTCGATGCCGGTCGCTGACAAATTCACCACCGTGTACGCTAATGATGGCTCGTGCACGAAAAATCTGTCGTGTCTGCAATGTCCTCCAAGTTATCAAAATTTACTTCTGGAGGTGCGGGGTCAAGTGTACCGGTCTCGTCACTTGACTCGGTTCAAAATTAGGGGACCAGTCCTTTAGCCAAGTCGGACCCTAGCGGTTCTATTCAAAACCGAAACCGCATTCTGCCCAATAGCCTTTATGGACTTGATCTGATATTCTGTCGGTCAAGGGGCATGAGCCACAGCAACACAATTACGTAATGCATCAAGAGCTTTATCAATCTTAAAGCTGTAATTTGATTTTTTAGATTACCCGTTGTGAAATACATCGTAATGTAATTCAATTCAATTACAACATTTAACCATATTTTACACCAAATGAGAGTGTCAAAATTTTAATAAATGGTTTATAAAATTTTAATTTCTTAATGTATCAGGAGCTCTATCCATCCTAAACTTATAATTTGAATTTTTAGATTAGTCAAGGTTAAATATATCTTACAGAAAAAAATAACGACGAAATTGAATTAAGAACAAATTCAAATTATACGAATAGATATGACAAGGAAAATCATTTCTGAGATCTAGATTCGGTAATAAATCTCCTCAAAGGATATAATCTCATTATTTTGAATCATTCCTCTAAAAACTTAATACAAGTTTAATAACAGCAACACACAAGATATATATATATATATATATATATATATATATATATATATATATATATATATATATATATATCCCTCATATTGTATATGTTAGAATAATCTCCTACCGCCTCCCTGAAGATCAAATGTCGGGAAAAAATATTTTTAAAACTCATTTTTCTTTAACAATTCTATCCCTGAAATAAAAATGCTATATCTCGCATAATAAGACCTTTGTGTTTTATTTGTACCTACCACTGAATTAGAAACAAATCAGCTTTTTTAAATAACAAAACGTGAATGGGTGTATGGAAATAAATACCAGAAACAAAGTTTCACTATCTATAACAGAAAAAAAACCTATAATTTCAAATAAAGTGGGAAACATAATTTAAATTCTATTGAACCTCGAATTCTTAAAAACGACAATGCAAATTTTTTTCTTTGATCATAACGTAATTACTCTACGAAATCTATTTTACGAACAATAGAAAAAAATGGATTGAAGTATATTCTCCTTCAAAGAACTTAATTTAGGTTGATGAATTAATGTAACACAGCAATGTCGAACCACGCCACGATTATTTAGAAACAATATTTCTGGACGAAAATTACTACTAAATTGAAATTGATTTTGTAATTAACTGGATAAAAACTGCGTCACTATCCCCCGGCTTCGATTGCATTCGATATTAAAATGAGACAACATAGTGTATGACAAACTTTTTTTTTTTTTTTTTTTCAATTTCTCAGGCGATTAATCGACGGATTTGAGTCTGTGTTTATCAGAGTTGGCACGTTTTGTAAGCAGATAGATTTTGTTTAGAGGGTTCATTTCTGACACCTGTTTTGTTCCTTAATTGACTTAAAAAGTCCGCAAATATCGAACTTTTAACATCTCCCGCTTCTTTTAAAACAGACCTTTTATAGTATTTTTTCATCAGTCTCTTCACTGAGGACTAAATTTTTTGGTTTTTAATAACGCCTTAAAGAAATTTTGACATGATTTTTTCCCCCTTATGGGTCCATGAAGAACAATGCTAATGGAACTACTTTTAGATAAAAAACATATCTTGTTACCAAAAAATACATTAGCTCTTCTATGTCTAGATATATAAAACAGTTCCGCAACTGACTGACTGACTGACATACAACGCACAGACCAAACCGCTGAACCTAAAGGGCGGAAATTTTGCATGGCTATTCTTCTTATAGTGTAGGGGTGTACTAAGAAAGATTTTTGAAAAATTCTTCTTAGATTTTTTAAAAATTAAAATTTTAAGCTACTTTTGTAACATTCTTTAAAGTTTGCATTTAAAATAATAATCTGAGTGTTATAAAATTTATATCACGAGAAAGATGATAAAAAAATCCTTTAAAATGAAATCTTTTTCGAATCTTTACCCCCAATTTTCTGATTTTTGGTGAATTTTAAAAGATTAATATTTAGAATTTAATTCATTAAATGCTGATCACGTGGTTTCTTTTCATTTTGTGATACTTTGAACTAATTTTGCATCACGTGAATGACAACGAAATAGACAAAAAAAAATATTTTTTATTCTTGCTAATGCGGCAGACGATTGGACATTATCCAAAAAATATTAAAATACAGTAAAAGATCTGTTCCTCAAACTGTACTATATTGACTGCACTATATTCTTTAGTATGTTCTATTAGATTTAATTTGAATATTTTCTTCTACATTATTTTGTCTATAAAAATATCCGTTACGATTTTTTTTATAAATATATTTTTTTGTTTTTTTTACATCAATTGCATACTTTGGTCGTTGTATTTATATATATATATATATATATATTTAGGCATTAATTGCATACATTGAGCGTTGTTTTTAATTTGAATGTACTCCGTAGCGAAGTACGGGTATTCAGCTAGTTTTAACTAAAAGTGCAAAATAACAAATAGTTTTGACTTTGGAAGGAAAAGAATCCCAGATAAGGTTCCACTGTACTTTCCATTATTAAAAAAGGAAAATACTATAAAAAGAAAAGCGTGATTTTATCCAACAAGTGGAGGATTGTTGGAATGGTTCCTCGAACTTAAACCAAATACACGCACGGTTAATTAAACTCTTAATTAAAAGCGAAAAAGGACAAAAACGGGTGATTCCAGCAATTTAAGATGAAACATACGCTACGTTAAAATATGCTAAAAAAGATCCTTTGTTCATTTACAACGCGCGTACTTCAAGGATTTAATGATATTTTATTTACTGGTGATTGATTACGGCTGTCACGGCTAGACGACTTCAAATTATCATAACTAAGATATTGCAAATAAATCTAACTTTTGGGGAAGACAAAGCTGCATTTGTTATCAAAAATGGAGACGGGAAAAGTATATTTCGACTGTAAAGCAAACTAAAAACATCAAGGGAACACAAAGTTTATGCTACGATATGATTGAAACTCCATAATTATGGTTTGTTAAATTGTAATTAAGGTTTATTTTGTCAAAGATATATCCCGTACAGTTTAGAGTTCCGCCCTATTCCACTTGCCACCTTAACTTTCAAACCATAGCCACAATAAAGCCATTTCTTGGTCATAGCATTTTTTTTTTAAATGAGCCAGCACTTTGCGTAGAAAAGTCGATTTTTATGTGGCTTTTGCAGTCAGAAGTTTAGAGCCAGGGACTGAACTAATATTACAGGGTGGCTAATAAATACTGTAACACTCCAAAAAATAAGAGTTAATTTTAATCATTTGGAAAAACAATTTATCTATCTATTTGTGTGATTGGCAACTTTTTGTAAACGCAGACGATTTTTGTTTAAAGTAAAACATGTAGAATATTTTTAAAGATGGAAGTCAAAAGGTTAATGGTTAAACAGCTTTTTGATCGCGGATTTTCTGCAGGTAAAATATTTAAGCAATTAAAATGCCTTGGTTTTAATAGGACGTTTATATATAGGACTATAAATCGATTATTGGATACCAATAGCTGTAAAGATCGACCAAGGTCCGGTCGTCCACGCACAGTTCGTACAAAAGAACGTATCAAAAGAATTCGTGAAAAGATACGAAGAAATCCACAACGTTCTGCAAATAAAATGGCTGCAGAAGAGAACATCAGTCGCAGAACTATGCAACTTATCATAAATGAAGACCTGGGTTTTCGCCCTTATCGCAAAAGAAAAGTTCAAGGTTTGACTACTGCACAAATAGTAAAAAGGTTACAAAGATGTAAGAAATTGCTGAACCGGCACGGTAGCAAAAGTGTTGAAAAAATAATTTTCTCTGATGAGAAGCTGTTTTGTACAGAACAAAGTTATAATGCTAAAAATGATGTTGTATATTCAGCAACCTTCGAGGATATACCTGATAATCTTCCAACTGCTAAACTCTTTCAGAACAAGAATTCTGTTATGGTTTGGGCTGCAGTGTCACACAATGAAAAACTGCCTCTGAAATTCATCGATAAAGGGGTAAAAATCAATGCTGAATATTACAAACAGGAAGTATTGGCTACACGTTTATTACCACATGCTAACAGATTGTATCCCAAAAAGAATTGGATATTTCAGCAAGATTCTGCACCGTCCCACTGATCCAAAACAACACAGGAATGGCTCCATGCCAATTGCCCGAAGTTTATCAAGCAAGAAGATTGGCCACCTTCTTCACCAGATCTAAATCCTTTAGACTATTGCATTTGGGGGATTTTAGAGTCTAAAGTAAACGCTAAGCAGCACAGAAGTTTGGACTCCCTCAAAGCTTCCATACGGAGTGAATGGGACAAATTACCTCATAAAATGATTCGTGCCGCAATAGGACAGTGGCGTAAGAGATTATCTTTAGTAATCGATAAAGATGGCGGTCGATTCAAGTAAAATTATTTCATGGTAAACTTTCATGTATAATGTTCATAATATTGTTGTATTTTCCATTTTCTATTTCAGCTGTGTGTAATTAAATGATTCGATATTTGTCACAGTATTTATTAGCCACCCTGTATAAGTTTACTACTTCTCCCAAAACAATACCCATAGAGTTATCAATATGTTAGTCCAAGCACAAGTTTAAAAACATCTCGCGCCGAGCTTAAGACCTGTTCACACTGAATTCAGAACATCACGCATCGTCAACGTTAAAATTTTAACGAATCACAGAGCTCAAGTCATTGACAATGTGATACGACAAACCAATCCCAGGTCATATCAACAATCTAGGAGCCAACGTAGTAACGTAACGCAACTCACCAGATGCAATGTGAACAGGTCTTTATACGCCACACCCCTAGATGTAACTACAGTCGAACCCCGTTATAACGAACTTCAAGGAACCAAAGGTTTTGTTCGTTTTATCCGGTGGTTCGCTATATCCGAACCGTGAAGAAAAATTCTAGAGTTCACAAAATGTACAACTCATTAGTTGCAATGTGTATTCAGTAATGTTGTATTAAAAAATGATAAAGTCTATTAAAAATGATCATTAATGAATTAAATCGACTAAAATCGATTACATTAAACTGACACAATACTAATTAAATTACGTACAATAGGAAAACGGAGGGACCAAAGTTTTCGTTCGTTATATACCGGGTCCGCTATAACGGGCTTCGACTGTACTAGTACAGGGGAGAGCAATTGCTTTCGCCCGGGGACCACTTTATGTAAGTGGAGGTTAGCGGAGGGCCACACCTTTTAAAATTATTGCATTTATTAGTTAACTTTGCATTTCAGAAAAGGTATAAATTGCATCATAAAAATCAATAAACATAAAAAAATAAAATATTGGCTATATAATAAAATAAGTTTTTCTGGCCGTCCGGATTTTTCTGGGTGTCTTGGCGGGCCACAAAAAAAATCTGTAGCGGGGCGCATATGGCCCGCGGGCCACTATTTTCTCACCCCTGTACTAGTAGACGAAAAGCCTTTTGCTAGAACTTCGCAGAACAGCTCTTCGCATTGAGGGATTATTTTTTTTAAAAAAAAGTCAAAAGGTAATAAATGTATCGACAGATTTTTGTTATTTAGATAACTTGAACAAACGATCGCCGATAAAAAAAAAAAAAAAAACTTCGATAAAAAATTCGATCGCCGATAAAAAATGTTGATTTGACAACTAAGGCAAAATTAATGAAATGTATAAAAAGTAAAGACATGGTTTTCAAAAAACTTTATAATGAGTTTACTGGAAAATAAATTAACCTACACCTTCAAGTTTACGTTAATTTGCTCCAACGATCGCGTTAAAAAAAAAAAATGTAGTACATCAAGAGCTACAAAATGAAGTAATAAGGCTTGAGAAATAAAAGTACGAGGTTGCAAAGACGATTTCAAAAAAATTAAGGAAATTTTAAGGCTATTTTCATATTTGAAGACGATCTGGGTACATTTTTACTTAAATTTTTTTTCGATGTTTATCGAATTCTGGGTGCTCGAGTTTCCAATTAGCAAAAAATTAAATTCATTTTGGGACGAAAGCTTGTAGTTCTTAAACCACTGTGTTTATGTGTATGACGGAACTCATGGTGTAACTGAATCTTTTGTTCCTTTTCACCTTGTACTGTTAACATAATGTATGTCATGGCAGGCAATTTTTTTGCACTTGCTTCAAAGTAGGCGTATCGACACCCACATGACGAATCAATGTCTTTTACACTTCTCAAAAAAAAGCGCCGCGCCCTTGGATTCCCAGTCCTCGCAAAGATATGCAGGATCTTTACACAATGAGCTCCAGCAATTTGAAATCGTGCATTTCATTGACTGAACGAATAACCTTTCCAAAAGGAAGAGGCTACATTTTCGATTGACATTGGAACTGACACAATTCTTTGTCAAATACTGAACTGATATGAACGATGGGGAGACTTTTTAAATTTTGCCATATCCCAAGAAGCTGAAAGTATGCCAAGCCAACACAGTTTTCAGGGACAAAACGAACGCAATCTTACACAATTGTTTCTACAAATTCATGATTTATTGTTTCCGTTTAAAAAAGTTGAAATTACAAGCCAAGTCATTAAAAGTTGAGTCCTTCAAGTGTACTTCCATATTTGCGTTATTTGACAGTATCAAGTTTCTTTTCAAATCGTAAAGCAAAGAAAAGTGAATCCTTTTAGTGTTAATGGCCGGGCGATGGCCGAAAAGCCAGGGCGCTGGCATTCGGTCCCAGGGCCCAGAGGTTCAAGTCCCATTGCTGTCATGGATGTTCGTAGCCATTCGGAATCGGCTTTTACTGTAGGTCCCGGTCTAATATGCATTTCTGCAGAAAAAGTTGCCAACTAACCTTCTAGAGTACAACAACATACGTATCATTTACCTGTTAATGGTGTCGTATCAAAACACAATTACAAGAAGGATGATATACGAGTCTTGCTTTCAAACTACTGTATTCAAATGCTAGATTAGCAAATGTATTTTTTAAAAATTGCATAATTTCTGCATTAAAAAATATTTTTGAATACACGTGTGTGTCTTTCTAAAATCTATTTTAATTCTGAAGAGGTAGATTCCAATAGTTTGATGCGGCGTAAAAAATTTAATTATAGAAACTTAAAATTTTAAAAGACAACTTCTCTTTACTGAAACGATTACCTTCCCATGAGAGAAAAAAACACACACATACGAATCTGCAATAAAATAAATATATATTAAGTTGAAACTCACCATAGCTTAAACATGGAGGCGGAAAATTTGCGATGCCCTAATCGTATCACATTTCAATAATATATATATATGATTGTATAATTACAAGATAAAAAGAACTTTTTATATACCATGTTTTTAAATTTTCTATTGAATCATATAAACTTGACAATTCTATGTATTAATAAATACTTTTTAAAATTTTTTGATGAATTATCCCATCAACTTGAAAGAAAATGAAGTTAATTGGAAGTTAGCTTGCGTTTAACTTTTCGTTCCCGTCTCGGCCGATAGATGGCTGCACCAGTGTACAAAACAAAATTAACTGAAAATTAATTCAATTCTGCTTAAAGATGGCTAAAAGTATGAAAAGAACGTAATCTCATCGTGTTCCGAGCTATTCTAAAAGTTTCAAATGTCTAGCTAGTCGGGAAGTTAGATAAAAACCGATTGCAAGATTTGGACTGGACAAACACACAAACAAACAAGAAAGCGAGTTAGACCATTTTTGACATGTTTTTATTAACAATTATGGTCATAGTTTTTATTTGACAGATTCATCAAAATTAGGGTCATACTCAAAGAATCATCCGCCAATTACTATATCTAAGTTCTTAAATTAGCACAATACATTTAAAGGTAATCTAGAGCAGCTGTGCGCAAACATTTTTCGACCGCGATCCACTTTTTTTTAAATAAAAAAAAAATCACTTGATCCCCATCAACATTCTTTGGTAGTAGCAAAATTTTCCTAATTTTTTAAGATAATAAGGAAAATATAAGAAAAAAAATTGAAAACTTTTTTTTTTTTACAATCTTGTTTAAAAACCGATGAACTATAGATTTTGTGTGTATATTTAGAAGTAATTTCCTAATTTTCTTTTTTAAATTGGAAAACATAACAAAAAATTTATATCTTTTTTTCTTTGACAATCTTGTTTAAAAATCGAACTGTAGATTTTGGGTGTATATTTACTCAGCGTAATAACAATAAAATATGTGTTGCTTACCTTCAGTACTTGTTTTTGGCAAATCTCGTAAGACGAAAGCTTCTTATTTAAATATTAATATACAGTGAAACTTCTCCGAGGAGGTCAGTCATGGTTACGGAAAAAAGTGGTCGTTTTGAGGGGTGGCCGGATAGAGAAGTCTCACTGTATATATATTGGTGTTTCATTGATATATTCGTATTTCACAAAAATGAAAAAAAAAATTGACAAAGAGCATGAATTCAAGATTGTAAGTTTCATATTAAAACACTGAAAATTATAAACTTCACTTTTTGAAATAGAAATGACATTTAAAGTATTATAAATAAAAATATTAAAAATGTCATAGAAAATTCACGGCGTATTTTTGACTAAATAGTTCAATATATGAATTTACTTCAAACTATTCATGATCTCCACCCCCCACTTTTTTTGCGGGGGGGGGGTGAGATCATGACCCACCCCCTTTTTTGGGAACCTCCCACAGTTCGCGCACCAGCTGAAAACTTTAAAACTTTTAATTAAGATAGAATAATTTTGACACGATACTTCCAGAGATGAGTCATAATACGACACTCATCTTTCACTAGACGTGATTTATACACCAGTTTTGTTTTCGAGAGCAAAACACACGACAGCATAAAAAGTCAAAATATTATACATTTTCCACAACAGGCTTCTTTCTGCTCCAAATTTAACGAAAACATAACCACAGAGCGGCATAAAATATTACTTTAAAGCAAATACTACTTGAGCCCTTAACCCATACGTTCATCCCAAGCAACGCGCCAATCGTCGATATATAAAAGCGAAAAATTTCTCACGACAGGAAGAGAACTTTTTTCTTCATTTCGGTGCAAAATTCATCTAGGAGGAGGGAAACATCCTCCTGGAGTCGGACCTGTCAAAAAACATGACGTGCTCTAAATCCGAGGAATTTTTGCCATATGGGAGGGGGGGGGGAAGAACCCTTAGCAGGAAAGGTTGCTAACATGATTCTCTAATATGTAGAAACAGCATAAGGCTGGTTAATGTATTTAAAGAAAACTCCCCCGTAATAAGGTGAAAACGTTACGAACGCAGGAAGTCAGGCGTGAAATAATTTCGAATAAAATGTTTGTATTCAATTTCGCGGGATGTCTAATCTTTTTAGAACCCCAGGAAGTGTGTACATATTTATTAATCTTCTTTTTTCCATTTACGTGATAAACAGGAAAGTAACATATGAATGACAGTTCAATTTAATTTGTCCGTATTTTGCAGTGGTAACTATGACAACTAGGCCACCCTCTCACGTAACACTGCATAATTATTTCAATCGTGGACATCAGTACATGTCATTTCTCTCAAAGTAACATGTTTTGGGCATCAGATAAGACTTCTCATGTAAAATATCTACCTTTCATAACAAAAGCTTTCATTGTCTTACAAAAATAAGTCTATGAAATAGAAAAAAAACCCAGTTATGAAGCATGAATTTGCAGGTTTACAGCTCACAATACATTACATGCCAGTATTAATTTTGTTTATGTCTAACTGTCACTGTAGGACGTCACGATTTTTTCCCGCTCTTTTTTCATCGATTTTGCAAGTTCTTGGGAAGGATTAACAGCGCTCAACCCTTTCTCTCAGGAAATGAGCTACGTTCCCTTTTTCTTTTTCTTTTTTTTTTTTTTTTAAAAAGCTTTGGGATTGGAAGATTGTTTTTGAATGCTACAGTGATCTTTTGCGATACGAGGATTACGTTGACCGGAACCTACAGCTTAAAGACGATTCCGGACTGTTATGAAAAACAGATGCCTACGGCAGGAATCGAAACCGCCGACTCATTATTTTTAGTCTTCATTTTAGGAAGATAAATCTAAATTAAAATATTAACAATCCCAGACAAAAGTTCAATCGCCTCCCAGCAGGACACACCTTATTAATGTCATTAAATATCGTATGCAATTTTTTGTTTCTGTTTTTAAAAAGGTACAGATAAATCTTTATCAAAATAATAGAACTGATAAATTTCATTGTTGTTTAACAATGGTATTGTTAGGGAAGAAAGAACTTGAAATATTCACTATAAGTAACTGGAAAGTAAACTCGGTTCGCACAGTTCGACAGCCAATACAGCTTTCCTCAGATGGAAACATGAAGGAAAGCTGCATTGGCTTGTGAATTTCGGGAATAGTTGATTGTTACGTTTGATAAAAGTTAAGTCATCTCTTAAAGCACGAAGGTTAAACTAACCGGAATTTACAGCTTAAAACTGCCTCTCAACGACCCCAAAACAACCATGCCTACCGCGGAATTCCAACCCGCAGTTTACCGACTTAACCATTAGGCCAGATTTGGACGAAAACAGTTTATTTTTTTCAGTAATTACAGAAAATTTTAATATTTTCCCTCCTGAACTGGTTTTACTAGTTCGGGCGCAATAATTTCCGTTAATGGTCCTGATCTTTAAATCGTTCTTTGCTTCCTGGCATACACACATTAAAAAAAACCCCACTTTAATAAAAAATAAAAAGATCAACAGACATTGAACATAACTAAACAGTCAACATCTCTACGAATCTACGTAACATTTGCTTATCTCTTCCTCCATATTATCGTCCTGTCATAAACATGGAAATGAAAATATCGTGAGGTCATAAACACGGCACATGAAAATTTCCACTTCCAGTAAGTCATTTGCCCTAACTGTCTTCAACATATAGACAGAGCCAGTCATTTGCCCTAACTGTCTTCAACATATAGACAGAGCCAGAGAAAGAAAGAAAATTACGAGGATGGGAGAAGAGAAGAACCTCAGTCGCCACCACTGCTTGTAAAAAGCTATGAACGCAATTCAAAGATAGGTCCTAATTCATATATAGCCTACACATCCAAAGAGACGGTCTCTTCTAATCCTCTACTTCAAAGAATATAAACCGAGGCTTTAAACGTCATTGGTCGTTCTTATCCGTTTATGCCGACGATAAGTGTATACAAATGTCCCAAATTTGGGAAACATTTGCGACAGAATATAACTTTGACCTTTGCCCATGGCATGCTTCCAAACTTTTCATTTATTCCAGATAACACAAAACTTTTGCAAGAAACAAAAATATTTTGGCATTAAGATATGTTTTGTTGAGTCAGTATTTGGCAGATAATAAAAAAAATTCTCAGATTTACAGAATAAAAAATGTAGTTGGGAAAACAAAATGTCAGTGATATTCTTAGTTTACAGTGATTCTGTGGTGTAACGGCATGCGGCGTTCATTTTTAAGGTGCACTTAAATTTGAAGTATTTAGAAGAGAAGTAAAAATTTCAAGCTTCCCGTTGCGCAATGAAACAATCATTAGCAGCATTAAAATACTGCGCAGTTGTTGTCCACGGGGTTGCCTAACATTTTCAGATCAGACGTTTTAAAAAGTAAAATATATGAAACACTGACAACGAGACTATAGAGCACCAAGGTCATAGAAAATTGATCTTGAAGCAGCGAAAATTTGTAGTAAAAAATAAACTCTAAAACATCGTGAGGTTGCTTCAACACCGTAATTATGGCTTTAACAGTATAGATGATGAATCAAGGATTTTGTTGCCCATTGTCGCCAAGTGTATAAATAAGCCATCTGGGTGTGATGATTACGGAGGCGTTCTTACTACTCTCAATATTGCTGTTAATGCCCTGTTTTTATTTTTTTAAAAGAAACTATTGACTTTAATGGAGTTAGTAAATCATAAATTATGTCTCTTAACAACTCAAATTCGAAATATAGATCTAATACAGTTTTTCACGTATAAATAGTTCATTGGAAAGACGTTTAATTTTGATTTATAGTTTGGCTCATATGTGTATGCAATGCATTACCTCAGGCTGAAAGATAACCAAATTCGCAAAGTAGCCGAATAGGAAGTTTTAACATCGATATTTTCTTAACTGGCGAGGCAACAGCAAACAAAGGTACTGACTGAGCGGCGTGCGTTATCTGAGATGTAGAGGAAAATGATGGAGCTTCATTAGCGAGCCTGGATATTCAGAAGCTCTAACTCTAATAAATGAATGCCGAATTTGCACAACTACGTACTCAAATCATGCCTTAAAAGCAATTCAAACATGAAGAACAATCTTCAGTAATGATTCATTATTAGATCGAATTACAAACTGTCTCTGAAACAACAGACTCGAAGGCAAGTCCCTCTATCCTAACGAATGAGGTAAATACGATATCTGACAAAAGCACAGCTGCTTTTTCTGCATATCAGTTTTAGTAATGACAGTCGAATCTTCCGTATTCGGCAAGATGCGGGAGACGAAACCTCGAAAGAGAAATCCAGTGCCTGATGAGCCATCCGTAGCTTTAAATCTTATTACAGTAAAATCTCGTTTAACCGGACTAACTGGAACCATAGGCAATATGGGTAATAAGCAAAATAAAATCCTTAACTAAGCAGACTTAATGTTTAATACGATAAAAAAAAACTATGTTTTGTAACAAATTATATAGTATCGTTTACAAGACATTAAAAAATATAAAAATAACTTTTTCACATCATTTCTTAACAAAGAATTGGCAAGTCTAGTAAAGCTTTCTTAAACTAAACAAAAAGCATTTTATTACCATCATTTATTATACAATCTATGTAGGAACTATATACTGATTCAAACTAAAAAGCGAATATTTGGCGTACTTGTAAGGGGGCGTCCATTAATTACGTGAGGCTTTTAGGGGGGGGGGGTGAAGCCGAATATCACCCAGTCTCACGTAGGGGAGAGGGGGGGGGGGTCTCGGCAAATATCACGTAATTTTTTTTTCCGCAAGAAACAGTGTAAAATTGCGAGAAAACTGGGTTATATTAAGTAAAACATGTCTCTACACTAAAATATGGCTAAATCCCACACAATAGCTCCAGTAGTCACTCTTGAGACCACACGAGTCCCCGTGGACTGAATTAGAATGAATATTCTTTTACGAATTTTAGTAGTTCCTATTTAAGTATTTTATTGTTCGATTTTCTCGCTGTGATTCTAGACTACGTTCTTAGTAGTCTTAAATACTAGTCTTAACTAGTCTTAAATAAAAATTAAGCAAATGTTTTTTTAAATAAATCCAACGCACTCAAGCACAGATTAACGCATTTACACTAAAAATAAGCATTTTGAAAAATCTCACGATATCTCACCAGGGTCGAGCCAAATCTCACGATATCTCACCAGGGGGGGAGGGGGTCAAAAAAACGCCTCACGTAATTAATGGACGCCCCCTAAGTACCTGGGACTAACATAGTTAAAAATTATGACAAGACTTCTCGCTATCATAGTTAAAAATTTATTATCTAATGTAAACATTAAATAAAAATAATTTCTACAAATCTGATCCAGACTATCAGGATAAACGAAGTTTTACTGCACTATTGACCATATTCAACACACAAAACAGTAAAACAAACTGTATTGCAACATAGTAATTTAAAATTTCAATATTAACAGTGTAGGCTAACAAACACATAGAGGCAATACACAAGTTATAATACCCGTATTTAAATATCAGTAAAACTATTAAGAATTACGAAACACTTGAAAATAGTATAGCAGAATGCTCTAATGAATTTAATAATTTTAGTACAATACGCTTTAAAATTGAAAAAAAAAACGCATTTTATCACTGATAGCAAACTTACGACATATCAAACGTAAGATGGTCCGCTGCAAACATAAATCTTTTATTAGTTCAACATATTGAGGCATCATACATTGATTACCTTAAATAATTACAGCGCCAGTCAGTACAAAGACGCGAAAAATTGCTACAATAGTACTATTCGCAAAGCTAAGAGAATAAACTTTGTAGACCCATCTTCACGCAATGATTTTCTTTTCAGTGCCGAGAGCATTTCCGTCTAGCTTAGTTTCGCCCGCAAATGTACTAAAAATAAGCAGAAGTCCTAGATAATCACTTTGAAAATTGCTTTTTCATTAACAGAGTGGGTGAGAATGGAAAATCGGGATCTCTAGGAATATTTTTGTTCTTCCCGCGAAACTACATGTGGGATAAACAACATACAAAGAGGTGATACTTAACAAAAATCTCGACCAATGCTTCACGTCGAAAGGATTACACGGAGACAGTTCCGCGCTGTTACATTTATTTTTAGGAACACATAGTATAAAAGCTGAAAAGTGCTAGGATTTATTTATTTTCTCCTGGTGAACCTGATATTTATAGCAGTCAAGTATTTCAACGATAGAAAATTTGATATCAGCACTACAAATAACATTTTGCGATTATTTTAACAATTTGATTTACGAATGCTTCTGACGAAATTGCACGATAAAAGCGATTCACTGGCTTAAGAATAAGTTTTAACTTAAATACACGATTAAAAAAAAAAAAAAAAAAAAAAAAATCAGGTAGTCTCTTCTAACGAAACTACCGCGGGTTATTAATGTAGGATTACTTATCGTTGCTTACCTCTTTTGAATGTATGTATATATATATGTATGTGTTATGTATATATGTATCTATATATATGTACGTATGTATATATATATACATATGTATGTCAAAATTTTGACACATTTTGGTACTTTTCTGTTTAGCTGTTTACTGCTTGTCCAAGCGATACTTTTCGGTTTGGAGCGCTTCGGATTTGGAGCGCTACGGTCATATTTTGCTACACGAGGGCTAATTAGACCGGGAGCTACTGCTTAAAGCCGATTCCGAACGGCTACAAACATCCATGCCAACTGTGGGACTCGAACCCACAGACTCTGGTACCGAAGGCCAGCGCCCTAGCCATTCGGCCATCACCAGGCTGTCCAAGCGATACAGCCTGGGTTTGGCGCGCTGCCAAAATTATAATTCGTGAGATACGGACGGACGGTTTTAGCGTCTGAAATTTTCTTTTCCGGAGGACCGTTATGGAGGAACGTAATCGTACGTTTAAAAGAGCTAACTGAAGCAATCTGTTCTTCAAAAAAAATATTAAAAGAAATTTAAAAGTATTACTCAATTAAATTCTAGAAGTACATTTCAAAATAAACTGCGATAGAAGACGCTGCTTTTTTGGATTCATACAGGGCTCTACACTTTTTTAAAGATGTTCTTAGTACAGAATTTGATATGCCCTTTACCGTAATCTACTATTCTACAGAAAAGTAGCTTCAAAGAAAGCCAATCAATGAATAATTCCAATCACAGTTTATAAAAGAAACAAAATTTCATGCTTTTCTTTTACTAAAAAAATAAAATTAAGAAAACACTGAAATTTTAACAATTAAATGTGAAACAACATCTTTGTTTATAGTTTCAGGCATGAGATGGGGGCTAATTGTTTAGAGGCTACACCGAGAAAAAGAAAAATTGCAGCAGAGAAGTGGTGTCAGGGGTCAAAATTTCTTTGAACCCCACCGCCGGGAAGATTAACATTAGATCAGCCCGTGGGGGCACTTTACAAGACCGTAAAAAAAAAAAACTTTCCGCCGGCAACACATAACGTAAACAACATCGTTCGGGCTGACCTTAGTCGGATAAAATTACATTTATAAGCACAGCGGTGCTTTGGTTGAGGGGTTGCACCACGAAGCGATGGGTTGTAAGCTTACGCGTCAAAGATATACGTTAAAACTTGCGACTGTCTACGTTCAATTTTTAAAAAAAATCATTTTTTAAAAGATTTATTGGACTTTTATAGTTAAATAGTACATAAAAATTAAAAAATGAACAAAAACTTACCTGTAAATACCATACTTTTTTTATAAATTGGTCAATTTGAAGTAATTTTTAATGAAATTTAGATAAAAAGCCTATGACTCTGCACGGAATTCTAATGCTACTATTTTAATTTCCTTCTCACACATGACAATTATCTTCAAAATGACCTACAATCTAAGAGAAATCTTAAAATGCAAAAATAATACACACAATTTGATGATCCAATATGAAAATTTTCCCCGATTCGTCATTCCTTTCTTTATAAAAACAGCCTCAAATAAAAAACTATTTATTATACATCAATTATTGTACGTCATTTCATTAACAATAGCATCTAAAACATTTCCTGAAAATTTTATCAAATTATATGCATTATTATGTAAGATATCATGATAACGGTAGAGATTTGTGCTAAAAAACATAATTCTGAGAAAAACGCATTTAAAGCAATTTTTATTAAAAAAAATACACGCATTAATAAACGCATTTTTTACTAGCCACTTCAATTTTGTAGTAGACAATGTTTTTTTTTTTTTAAATAGCCATAACTCTGCTTGTAATTGATGTAGAATGAAAATCAAAACAGTTTTGAAAAGAGAAAAGATAGAATTACACCATTCTTACAAAAAATAAAATTGACCAAAATAGTCAAAAAATGACATTTATAGGCAGTCACCTTAAGGAAAAAACCTTAGTAAAGTCATAACGTTCCGGTGTGAACGTTTACAAAAATCCATTAAGTTACAGAATAATATTTATAAAACAGAAAAATATAAAGCCTTTGCTGATTCTCAATAATGATTGAGAATAAGAAAATAGGCCTTATATTTTTCCTGGCTTATTATAATTAACCCGAAAATAAAAATTTGCACTTTTATATTTTGCCGAAACTTATCACGCCTTTCAAAGAGAAATAATGCTTCTCTAGACAGTAAAATATTTCATTAACCAGTAAAAAAGAAAAAAATATATAATGAAGCATTTCGATGAACGGTTTTTGGAAAAACCCTATTAAAAGATAAAATTCTGCATATTAAACAGCGAAAGACGCTATATTAGTCATGGAACTAGATCCACTCACTCACTGCATTCCTTGCTATTTTTTTTTTACATATATAAATTATTTTTTTACGCTAAAAAGAAATATGAAATAAAATTTGAGAACACGTGCGTCTCACATTCTTTCAAGTCTACCCACACACGGGAGTAAATCTCGCGGTGTGCGGCCAATTATCAACTCACGACGACGGGCCGTTAAATTCTGTGCATGTACTGCTGTGCAAATACTAGCTGCGACTCTGTCAACACATACCTGAAAGCCAAGGGCATGTGAAAAACATTTTTCTTTTTCATTATTTTTAGTCGGGCGACTTGAGAGGAGGCGAATTCTGAATTACTCGTCGCTTTCAGGGTCATAATTTCGGAAAAGCAAAAATACAGTAATCCAATATACAAAGTCGACGTCGAAAAATTTCGGTTTTTAAACTTTAGTCAAAACGTGATATAATAATAATGAATAAATATGAAGCAGTAAACATGAAATCTCACGACTAAAGTAGTCAGAATTTCTATACCAAATATTCAGTTATCTAAATGGATACGGATTAAAAACGAGCAATAGAGGGTGTTTTTTAACGTAGGATTACGTTCCTCCATAACGGTCCCCTGGAAAGCAAAATTTCAGATGTCCTGCTCGCGAGTTATAATTTTAGCAGCGCGCCAAACCCAGTCTGTATCGCTTGGGCAAGTAGTAAACAGTTAAACAGAAAAGTACGAAAATTCGTCAAAATTTTAACACTAACACACACACACATATATATATAAATATATATATATATATATATATACACACACATACATACATACGTACATATATATAGATACATATATACATAACACATACATACGTACATACATAAATACATACAAAAGAGGTAAGAAACGATAAGTAATCCTACGTTAATAAGAGACTATCAGAATTTTTTTTCTTTTTTTTTAAAAAAAACTCGGGACGATTTTTTACGCCTTTCCCTAATCCCTACAGATTTTATGCCAATAATATACAAAAAATTTTACCACATAAGAATTCCGCCTTAAAGTATGAGCTAATATCTATTGCAATAAATATTTGATTCTGAAATTTAAACTTCATGAGATTCTTTAAATACAGATGAATGAAATACAACCACTGCACAAATGCAATTTATTGGATTAAATGCATTAAACAAAAAAAATAATTTCATAATTTTAGATATTCATGGGGGGGGGCACGTGCCCCCAACTTAACTTGAAATAAATTAAAATGTTAATAGAAGTTCAGTTTAAATCAGAAAACTCTAGACAACTTTTAAGAAAGTTGGTTTTTTTTCAGCCTTTTCAAACTGTGAAACTGAAATTCCGATTATGTCTTTAGCATTAACATAGTTTTTAACAATGATATGATCCATAATAAAAATTCGTTACATTTTTTTCTCATTTTATTTATTTATTTTTCTCGATGCATAACTTTTGAATACTACTCAAACATCAATTCTATTGTTATTCAATTTCAAAAATCAAAATATTTCATATTTTAAGGACCGTTCGGTAGTCAATGTGCTGAGAAGGAGCCCTAACTGAATTCGATTCGTACCCCCTTAAAAGTTAGAAGCACGCTACGCCTATGGCTACCACAAGCGTACTTGTGAGGGACAGTCACTGAGGACCCGTGGTGACGTGATCCCCCCCCCCCCCCCTGATTCAACCTCAAATATTTATTAATACGTTCTAAACATTTTTTTTCGGATCTCTGCTCCCACCCTCTTGAATATCTCTCACGCCTCCCCGAGGAAACGCTCCCCCCTGGTCGAGAACCAATTATCTAAATCAAGCGACGGAAGAATCGACAACTGTAAATTCCTTTAGCATTGAACTATCAAACACTGCGGTAGATGCCATTATGATTTACTCTCCGATACGTCATTTCATTCATGACCCTGGCATTGACCTTTAATTTTCTCCTGCGTTACGCGGGTGGACCCTTTCCCTTCACTGATTTTTCAACCAAGAGAGAGAGAAATAAAGAGAGGGCGGAAGAATAATTCGGATCTGCATGAAGTACCCCGGATTCAGAACACAAGATGCTCGGCGCCACGGCATCCTTTAAGCCAGACGACAAGACACCATATGACAAGTGACACATGAATTTCGGCAGCCACTTCAACGAAAGCAAAACAAAGTCGGTCAGAGACCCTTTTTTTAAAAACCAGAAACTAGTCGCATTTGTACCCGTGCAATTGGTAACACGAGAGTAAGCATATAAACATAGTTGCCTTTTCAAATTCTGGATGAACGAGTTGATACAGAATAAACGATTTTTGGAAAAATACTCTCAAATTTCTAGCAAAGTCTTAGAAACAAGAAATGGAATCAGAAAAAAATATTTAATACACGCACGCTATTTGTAAGTTGTTCGCCGTATATAAATTGAGAAAGTACGGTAGAAAACCTGTGATACGTATAAAGAAAAAAAAATGTGCGGTCGGGGGACCCCCGTCAGGAACGAAGTTCCTTACGTTATTTTTTCAACTCTAAACGTGATTTAATATGTAGATTTCTATTGATTATATTAGTGTATATTTGTCACGCCAAAAAGCGCAGCCCTCTTTTATTCAACCAACTCTCTCTCTATATATATTTTGTATATATTTTTATTATTAATCATTTTTTCAAAGCAAAAATGTAATGCTCTGTAAGCAAAGTTGTTCTCTGTAATGCATGTAAATAGTAAACACTCGAATCACATGTATATTAAATGAATGTAAACAGTAAATACTTGCATTAAGTTATATGATTTATTAACTTTTCTAAGTTTGCACTTGCTGCAGTTTCTGTTTCTCGACTTTCCATTATAAAATTGCAATAATGACACAATATAAATCCCGTGTGAACTAAAACAATAATAAACAAAAAATAAGTTTAAATAATATTTACACATGTTTAGAATTGAGCTTATACAGACGACCGTGCACAATGCTTGCTGCTCGAATCTCGATACTCGCCCGAACACACACACACACACACACACACAACCGTATATAATAGAAAGAGAGGGAAAGGTCACCTGGAGGGGGCATAACGCTTTTTCAGTACGTGACGATTTCTGCCAGTTGACTCTAGTGTAAGCCGCGTAAAAGAACTTCGTTCCAAAAAAACCCAAACGCAAAGTTCTTTTCTAGGTACAGTTTCATTTTACATATTCTTCATGCAGTGTTCTAAACCCGTGGTGCAGAAACTATAGGTTGCGACCGACCGACCGACGCAATCATGTAATTTTTTACGTGGGTCTACGGCACAAAATTATGAAAAAAAAAATAGATATAAAAAATTGGAAATCAGAAAATAAAAAAAAAAATTAAAAATAAATACATTTTTTTAAAAACCTGGAGTATAAGCGAAACAGCTCGAGGAAAAGCAACACCAGTTCAGAAAATGGAATTACGAATTTATCTATTTTAAAGAATATATTTTACTTCTTGTCAAAATATATTAATAAATGTTCCTGCCAAAGTGCTAAAAAAATGTTCAAAATAAAAATACTGTTTACTTTTTACAATTTTTCGATCTCTCATTTGGCAAATTAAATTTTCCCAAGCAGTCATATCATCTATCTCCAATGTAGTACCTATCTATAGTATTTTATCTACAATGTGTAAAAAAGAACCCCATGAGGTGCGGTTTTGAGTAGAGAAAAAAGTTGGAAAGCTAAGTACTACCCAGTACACTATACTAGGGATGTAGAAAGAAGGACAGGGAGCTAACCATCTACATCAACACCCCGAAACTCAGGTCTTTTATACATAATGTATGAATGACCAATCACATTAAGCAGTAACTGAATATTTTGGACTCCTCGCCTTGAGAAAATATTCTCTGTCTAAGCCACAGCACCACCAGGCATTAAAAGCTCATTCTATTCCACTAAGTGCTGTGGAAAGTCTTTTAAACACTCGAGCCTTGAACGACATTTTATTTTGTTCGGATACTATTGGAGAAATCTAGGCGCTTAACTACTTTCAATGCGATACTTTAAAAAAACTTTTCTCGCCTCATATGAAATCTGGACCTCTTGTTGACCTGCGCGGAGCGCTTGACCGTAACATCCCAAAGCACTTCCTTGCGATAAATTCCCGACCAAACTACGCGCTAATCAACATTTCCTTTGTTTACACATGGATGGTTTGAATAGCTTTTAAAATTTAATACTGCTGTCACGGTGTAGGCGGGCGATTTCTCCGCAAATATTTTTTTTTTCTTGCTTTTAAATATAACGTATTTGGGATGTAGTGTAGCAGGCCTCCTCGTGGTGCACCCTGGTTCACACTTTATCTGCTACGGCTTTGCTGCTCTCAAGTCGCATGTTTTAGACTTTTGACCGGCCACCACTGTCTCCGAACACATCTTTTCCGGATCGGGGGTGGCTCCAGTCCAGAGTTTTAGGAGGGGGGGGGGGAACGTCGCTCTTAGGGTTATATACAGTAGAACCTCGTTATAGCGAACCCGGTATATAATGAACTCCCGGATATAACGAACGAAAATTTTGGTCCCGCCGTTTTCCTATTGTATTTAATGCTAATTTATCCTTTTATAGCGAACCTTTTTTTCAGTCGACAACTGATTTTTTAAAAAAAACTTATGTTGAAGATGAAGCTTTACCTATCGCAATGTGGATAGAAAAGCACAAAATTTCATCATTCTCAGATTGTGACATGCAATTGTTCGAAACGTGATGAAGTCAGTACATGTGAAAATCCGACTGATGAAGACATTGTGGAAGAAATTAAAATGAATCATTCTGAAATCGAAGATTCTGACGCTGATGATGAGGAGCACATAAATGACGAAATCACCACCATCTCAGATGCTACAGCAGCGATGGGTGAAAATAAGTTTTTGTCTGCACAATCAGTGGAAGAAAGCGTGTTGGAGTCATTCGATGTATTGGACAAAGAAATTCATAAAATGTTTTTGAAATCGGCATCACGTTAGCAGAAGATTACCGATTATTTCTCCATCTTATCTATACCATATTATCTATCCATCAAAACAGTGAATCAATAATGATCATTTTTAATAGATTTAATCATTTTTTCAATACATCATTAGTGAATACACATAGCAATTAATGAATTATACATTTTAAGAACTCTACCATTTTTCTTAACGGTCCGGATATAGCGAACAAAACCTTTGGTCCTTTGAAGTTCGTTATAACGGGGTTCAACTGTCTGTATATATATTTACAGTTGTTCTCTGTTTAACGACGATCTCTATTTAAAGCCGATATTTCCCAGTCCCGGCCCCTCCGACGTTAAGGGAAATGCTATCTTTTCACAAATTCTGTTTAAGGGCGATCTCTACTTAAGGACGATTTTTCACGGTCCCTTGAAAGTCGTTAAACAGAGAGCCAACTGTGTATATATAAGAAATAAACATCGTCTCATTTTAAATTTAAACTTATTTAGTATTAGATCTACGATTATATAATTTTAGTCTATGAAAAAAAAAAAAAATACACCGGGCTTTTTTTTCCGGGGAGGGGGGCAATTGCCCCTACTGTCCCCCCTGGAGCCGCCATTGTTCCGGATTGGGTCAGATTGATTCACTCGATTACGTCTTGCGCCATTCGGACCAATCTATGACTGCTTTACATCTTGACGTGTGCCCTGCACTTTTGAATTTTAAGTCCCTTGTCTTGAAGTATTGGAGAGCCCGTGGTCTAGTAACCAAATGACTAGCATTTGTAAAAGGAAAAAAAAGTATAACATATTCCTAAAAACTTTATTCAGACTTGTAATTTTTAAAACAGATCCTCCTGTCCTTAAAACTGTTCTTTCCGGTCAGATGTTATGCAAAGGTAGGGGGGAAGGAACCGAAGACGTCTCGAGCGACATAGGTAATGAACAAAGTTAGAGAATTTTGGCGAATCCTCTTTCACAATTTTTTTTGCGCTACTTTAAAAAAAAAATTATTTACTTTTTACCAATGCGGAGGCACTTGTCGTGAAGACATTCGCCTATAAGTCACCGCAGTTTTGCTGGCCATTTTATATGGGGGCACCATACAGGCGAATCAGCATTATCCCTTATGAAGGGACAACACCATTGCGCACCCAGGATTTAATCTTGGAGGGGGCCAAGTTGAATGTATAAAAATACAGTCGAATCCCGTTATAACGAACTTCAGGGGTCCAAAGGTTTTGTTCGCTTTATCAGTTGGCTCGCTATATCCGAACTGTTAAGAAAAATGCTAGAGATCAGAAAATGTATAGTTCATTAGTTGCAATGTGTATTCAATAATGATGAATAAAAAATGATAAAATCTATTAAAAATGATCATTAATAATTAAATTGACTAAAATCGATTACATTAAACTGACATAATACTAATTAAATTATGTAAAATGGGAAAACGGCGGGACCACAATGTTCGTTCGTTATATCCGTGAGATCGTTATATACCGGGTTTGCTATAACGGGGGTTCGACTGTATTTATAATGCAAATTCAATATTCATAATGCAATTTCTATTTCTTTGGGGGAAGGGCCAGGGCCTCTTGGCTCACCCCCTGGGTGCGCCACTGGACGACACAAACAGAGGCATTTTAGTGGCGCTTCGTCGGGATTCGATCCGAGCACCCTCAGCTCCGAAAGCCAGCGCTCTGGACCACAAACCCACCACGACCCTTTTTTGCGCTACTAAACAGTGTATTATGTTATCATGGAAATAAAATTGCGTATTATTTTACAATTGTGCATTTTTACACTTGCTTTCTTGCACTTGCGCATTTGCTTTTCTTGCGCGGTTTAACGCGCAACAGTAGTTCTTTTAAAAATCTTAACTGAACGCAAAACAAACTGTGGCAATTTTAGAACTAACTTCCTTAACCCATCCTCCCCCCCACATCTTTTGTGTGAACTTCAAATCCAGAATCAGCAAGCGTCAAAACGTGGGCGATGAAACCAAGTTGGGAAGTGATGCTAATAGGGTCTCGCAGACACCCGCCAACCAGAACAAAAGAAAAAGCAACCGAAGATGGCTTCTGGAAGGTCGAGAGCAATACATGACTTCCGGTGCCTTTCAGACTAAAAAAAATAAAAAAAACAGGCGAAAAGTTAATAAGAAAATGTTTCAAGACAAATGAGCGGCACAAGATAAAAACCGGGCAGAATACATAACAAGGCACCGAAGTGATGAACGACGTAACGGTTCTTTCAGCCACTTGAATTGCTTCAAGAAAGAGTTAGGATACGTAACAGATGGTGCCAACGAGTTAGCTGAAACTTCGCATGCATAATTGTGGCGTTGCTATCAATATCCGCGAGAAGATTCCATAAAACAACTGCCCTAAGTTCTTTGTTCGGGACGTCACAGCTCGATTTAACTTTTCATTTTTGTGACATGCTGAAAGGAAGGGTTTAAGAGAGTGCAACAGACGGCGATAGGCGACAAATTATGCATGGTTGTATTAACACCGCTCAAGGCAGAAAAGGAAATAAAGGGCGATAGAACTAAACAAGAACTTTAAAAAATAAATCAATTATTTTTAAAAACTAATGGAAATGCTATAGGGCATTATGCGTAATAATAATTCTGTACACCGCTTAAAACTGCGAATCTTCAATCCTCTAAGCATTTTTTTTTTAAATCACGGATTAGTAAATGCATACTTTTGGATTCTATTTTCTACATTTGGAAACATATTTAAATGTAAAGTACTTAATAAAAAATAAAAAAAAAAAATCCAAAACCAATTTTAACTTTGCTGCTACATATCTGTACAAAATTAAGTACGAAAAAAGCTTAAATTTTTTTTTTAAATATACATTTGCTAATATGAGATTAGAAAACAACAACCGAGAACTTCATTCCCAGTGGCATAAAACTGGGATGCCTCTCACGTTGTACAGAGATTAGAGACTGCCACCGCGTGGGCCTGGGTTCAAACTCCTGCGAAGAGATAAATGTTTCCGTATTGTTCCTCTGGTAGTTAGTAACATCCCACGATATCTCCATAATGAAGTAACCAACAAATCAGGAGGTGTCTATAGGAGAATGTCCTCATCATATATTTCTGTCGTGTTAAAGGCAAACAAACATTGGCATTGAAGTTCAGCATGTAAATTGAAGGGCTCTAGCGTTTAGAAGAAAGAATTTAGCTTACACTGGATAAGAATTACACCGCACACAATTATAGCCTATTTATTGCCTGACACAAGTATAAAAAGATGTTATCGTGATAATTTTTATTTTTGCTGAAATAAATTTCAATAATATGTTTAGATGCAACAATACTGTCAATAAAGTATTTGTTTCTTTTATTCAGAATACCTCACCTTCTAACAAAGTCATACTATTCAAAGTACGTACGTCTTTTAAAATAAGAAAATCCTTAAAGATGATTGCAAGATTGATAGTTTTTAATAATATATTTTGTTAGAGGCACAAAGAAGATATTTGAAGTACTGCTATATGCCCGAAAAATGTAGTTTATGTTACCGCTAATATATGCTAATGGCGTAGAGAAAAAGGTATACTTGCATTTTAAAAAAAGGAAAAAAAAAAGGCCAAATCAGCTGTTCGGAAGATTCACCGCCAGCACAGCAGAAACGCTGTTATCTTGTGTTATTTGTTTTTCTCCAACACAATAGAAAAAGCAAAAATTTCGTAGCATTACCTAAAAAAATTTCCCCTTCTCAACATTAAATTTTAAGACCACAGAACTCTAGAATATCCGTAGATGTATTATTGGAGTATAAGTAATGACAATTCAAATTATCCGAACAAGTGTCAACATGGATATAGTGAACATACTTTTTAATCCAGAAAGAAAATTCTATGAAAGTTAAACATTTAACGACGATCTAATTTCATTCATAACACACATATTACTTAAAACCTACGAACAATCCTTTAGATATTTGAAATTAAAAGGGTTTCTATTATTATCCGTGTTTTCATCCCCCCCCC
Source organism: Dolomedes plantarius (assembly GCA_907164885.2). Lineage (NCBI taxonomy): Eukaryota > Metazoa > Arthropoda > Arachnida > Araneae > Dolomedidae > Dolomedes > Dolomedes plantarius. Next base: position 92,156,257 of record OU015496.1, read on the forward strand.
CCCCGCTCAAATCAACATAGATAATTAGGAAGCCTGTGATCTCTCGAGGCAGTTATCAGATGCTGGGATGATTGCGATTGGTTTGGAACGGAGGCAATAATGTGAACAGACAGCGACCGACAAAAATTTAATCTTAATCACGACACATAACAGGTTGGCCAAGGTAAACAGTGTTAAGAACCATCTGGGATTGTCTGAGGAGGTAAAAACAGAAAGAGGTTGGATTTGATATGAAAGAAACTTTAAGCATTGCTTTTTCTGATGTTTTTATAAAATATTCTTCAATTGTTAGAATAAATTATATTCTGAATTCGTAAATAGTTTTAATAGCTTTAATAATTCTTTTTCTTTTAATTGTTTTGCCAAATTATTCAAATTGAATAATTTGAATAATTAGAATAGCCTAGATTTGAATTGTTTATGTTCGTAGCAATACATTTTACTGTTGATTTGTCAACAATGTGCGTTGTTCATTTAATAAGAAAATTCATAAAAAAAATATTCAGAAAACAATTGATATAAATTTCTTGTATAAATTATTTGGAAATTTGATAACTGAACCACGAGTCACTAAAAAGTGAAGAGTCTCCCACCTTCCCCCCCCTCCAAAAAAAAAAAAAAACTGATAAAGAGCCACAGTTCGGGCACCCGACATATAACAATAGAACTATGATTTAAAATAACAGAAAAATGGTTTATAGATAACATATAACCGCTTGTTGACCACAGTACGTAAAAGTTACAGCAACTGCTATTCTATCAATTTTCTTTAAATTTAAAATTCTGAAATTTTTCGGGCACTGCAACGTACTAGACAAGGCGTGTTTAATCCCCGGACTCACAAGATCAGACGAGTAAATTTTATAAGACCTATATTTCCACACACACACGCAAAAAAGCTGATCACAATCACTCCCTATTCATGTCACCGCTTTTTGGCACTACGTATGTTTTCTGAACAACTGTTTTCCAAAATGAAGTACACGAAAAGTAAAATTAGATCAAAAATTTCGGATGAGCACCTTCAGAACTCACAAAGAATTGCAACCACTTCCATCGAACCAGATACTGATGTAATATTTTCTCAAAACAAAATCGAATATCCTACTAGTTTTATGTTTCCCTTTTTTTTTTCGTATTGGTATAGTAAAAAAATAGAGAAAGTTTTTTTCACTTAAAAATATTAACTATGTTGTATGTTTAATATACGGCCCGGGACCGGGGCGGTCGATCTCAATGGTAAGGCGGCGAGCCTATAGCCGCATGGGCCAAAATGGGACATAGTAAAAATATGAAATTTTTACGGTATCTAAAACAATAAATTATAGATATGCAATCAAGTCATCTTTAAGAATTATGTGGTAATTATTTTCATTACATACAAATTGTATTCAAATTTATTCCCTTTTTCTGGTTTTTTTAAGTTATGTTATTTTTAAGATTTTCGGTTTTATTTTAATAAGTAAAACTTTTTTTTTTGTATTTAAGGAATATTTTCCCCCCAAATATCCATTATTTTATTAAGTACCTAATACTGATAAGTTCATTACTTGAAGAGTCTCCAAAAATTTGAAAAGGAATCGCTTTTAAAACTGGCTTCAGGCGCCACAGTTGATAGGCCCGGCCCTGCTGGAGACAATTCCACTTCCCTCAGTGAGGCCCAAGCAAGTCAAAAGATTGGACACCCCTGTACTAGAAACTTCCCAGTCTATTCTCTCAATTCGTATCACCAAATTTACACGACACGTGAATGCTACATTGCATATTTGTTAATTTTCGTCAGCCATATGTGTATACATAAAATGTTACTTACAATCATTCATCAAAGTAATACAAATGCTTACATAATCTCTGAAAAATAAATTTCTCTTCTTTGATCTCGCGTATGGCGATAAACTTCGCCGCCCAATACTCTGCCGATAGAGTTCTAAATAATGACCACAGGTGTCACTTTTTGCAAGGCTGAGGAGATGCGATAATAAAATAACTTCCTTAATCAGATAAGAGCTTTGTTTATCCGAGTTAGAGAAAAAGAAGAGTAGTATTATGACCAAGAATTAGCTAGAGCCTGAATAAATATCATCCCAAATACGCGAGGTTGTTGAACTTCAGAGTCTGAAGATCAGATGGAAGTGATATCAGCGACCACTCATTTCGGCCTTTCAACATAATAAAAAGGACCATCGTTTTCCTTGAGCGCTAAAAACGCGAATTTTATAATTAAAAAAAAAAATTCGATTTCATGTTACATCATTATTAGTGGCTGTTTAAAAGGAACAGCTGAAATATATAAAAGAAGAAATTTAGATGAGATGTTCTCATTCTGACTTTTACATTCGAGTCTTTCCTCATTTTTATTATTTGATAATATCTCCAATTTAGCGTCCAATTTAATTTTAATAATATATTTCCTTATTTATTTTTCCAAGATATGAGAATATAAGTAAACTGAAATACTGTAAATAGAACTGACGGATAAAATTCGCCAAAAATCCTGCCAAATTAATGTGAAGTCATAAATATGACTTAGATCAGTGGTTCTGTGCCCGCGGACCGCACGTGCTTCCGCGAAAGTGTTGGAATGCGCCCGAGTTGAATTTGAAATTTCTTTTACATATTTTATTATTTACCGAGTTGAGAAAAAAATGTAAAACACTGACAACACGCCACCAACAGCACACTGGTCAAAACACAGGTCTCAACTTACTGATGAACATCTGGACGATTGCTTAAGAAAGGGACTATCATCTTATAAATTCGCAATTACGAAAATATTAGCTAGTTCAGTTCAGAGTCAAAAATGTCATTAAATTTTAAAGTATTTATAAGTAATAAACCCATTTATACTTTTTCTTATTTCCATGTACCTACTTAAAAAAATAAAATAATCAAAATTTCATTTATGTTTCTTTTTTTTTTAAATCATTTTTCAAAACAATGATTGTTATACGTAAATAGACGGCTGGTAAATTACTGTTAAATAAACAGCATTTTCATTACGTAAATAATGATCATCGGCGATACAAAAACCATTGATTGTGCCCCCCATGCGGTCTGAAAACTTCTATGTACTCTCGACCACGAGAAGTTTGAGAACCACTGCTTTAGATAAACAAATACCCCTATATAGAAAAAAAAATCTGGAAACTGCATTTGCTCCTTTTTAACGCAGGATTACTTTCCTCCCTAACGGTTCTCCAGAAAGCAAAATTTCAGACGTCCTGCGTCGCGAGTTATAATTTTGGCAGCTCGCCAAACCCAGTCTGTATCGCTTGGGCAAGCAGTAAACAGTTAAACAGAAAAGTACGAAAATCCGTCTCTCTCACTAACACTAACACACACACACACAGAGAGAGAGAGACAGACATATATACATAAAAACGAGGTAAGCAACGATAAGTAATCCTACGTTAATAACCCGTGGTAGTTTCGTTAGAAGAGACTATCTGAATTTGTTTTTCTATTATTCTAATAAGAGAAAAAAAAATATGTTAGGAAAACTGCTCTCGACAGCTAAGCAAATATTTCTCGTTCAATTATATTCCAGACAGCTCCCCCCCCCCCCCCCCCCCCCCCAACCTCCCAAAATTTATACTTTATGCAAAAATAGAGAATCGTAAAAACCATTTTATAATTGAAAAAAATAATTTCTTTCTTCAGATGTACAGAAACCCAAATTCAAGTCTTAATTCTCCACCAATGAGTCGCTTTCATGCATTTTTAAGCATCCCCTAAAAAAAGGAGCAACTCACTCGATCATATAATCCGAAGTTTACGAAATGAAAATCCTAACGGACATTAACATACATATACAACGAGCAAACAAAAGATGATTTACCTTCAACCTAGCCTTACTCAAATAAAATTTTTCCAAAATCGCTGCAGAGCAGTTCTTTAATAAACCTTCGTTAGGATGAATGCCACGACGCCAGAAACAAGACACATCCCATGCGTGTTCGTTTCATCGAAAGTAAATAACTTTCAGATCGTCTTTTTCATGCACATTTTTTCTTCTTCCTTTCTCTCTTTTCAACCGAGCATGGATGCGGGAGAGAATGAACCCATCCTTCAGGGAGAAAATTGATTTCTTTAACACGCGACTCGACCATTTTGAAAGGAAATTTAAAAGCGAAAAACCATTTCGCCTCCTTACATCCAGATAAGTTCGCTGCAATATATTTATTCATTCTCGGGGGGGGGGGGGGGGGGGGCTGCGAGTGAACGCTGCAAACAAAGGTTTGAAGTAACTTTAAGAACGCGCGAGACAGATTTCGTCCGGGAGATTTATTTAGGAAACGGGGAGACGTTGAGAACAGGTGGTAAATATTGAGGAATTTGTTTATAAAAATTGGCACTAAGTATGCAACCATTAACGGCAAGTCAGCCTAATAAATAAGTGCCCCACCGCCATTTACATATCTCAGTCAACGGAACGCTTTCGCGGAGGCTATAAAGGTAAACCTTCGTTTACCTTTTATGATTATATCTGAAGAATAGCTGAAAACCCGCACTTCGCTACGGAGTACATTCAAATTATATACAATGGTCAATGTATGCAATTAATGCCAAAATAAATAAATAAATATATATTTATTTATAATAAATACAACGATCAATGTATACAATTCATGCAAAAAAAATATATTTATAAAAAAAATCGTAAGGGATATTTTTATAAACAAAATAATGTAGAAGAAAATATTCACATTAAATGTAATAGGACACACTAAAGAATATAGTACAGTTAATATAGTACAGTTTGAGGAACATATCTTTTAATTGTATTTTAATATTTTTTGGGATAATGTCCAATCGTCTGCCGCATTAGCAAGAAAAAAAATATTTTTTTTTGTCTATTTAGTTGTTATGGACGTGACGATAAATTTATTTAAAGTACCAGAGAAAGAAATCACGTGATCAGCAATTTATAAATTAAATTCTAAAAATGAATCTTTAAAAATTCACCAAAAATCAGAAAATGGAGGTAAAGATTCGAAACAGATTTCATTTTAAAGGAATTTTTATGATCTTTCTCGTGATAAAAATTTTATAACCCTCAAATTATTATTTTAAATGCAAACTTAAAAAAAAGTTACTAAAACAGCTTAAAAATTTAATTTTAAAAAATCTAAGAATTTTTCAAAAATCTTTCTTAGTGCACCCCTACACTATACGAAAAATTGCCATGCAAAATTTCAGCCCTTTAGGTCCAGCGGTTTGGTCTGTGCGTTGTATGTCAGTGAGTTACGGAACTGTTTTATATATATAGATAACAGTTTCATTTATTTAATTTTTAACGTAGGATTACGTTCTTCAATAACGGTCCTCCGGAAAGAAAAAATTCAGAGTCCGTCGCGAGTAATAATTATCTGGCTTTGTTGAATTATTTTGCTTTTAATTATATTAGTCCGTTTTCAGTATGAGGATTTGCTGCAACTGCGCAATCTTTTATTGAAAAGTTTAAATTTTTTTTTTTCAACGCTAGGATAGGTTTTCTGTTAATTTGTTCGGCAGTCTATGCTCTCTTTATACGTTTTATTTCATGTTGAAATATTTACATTGTATGTGTTATCCGTCGCGAGTTATAATTTTGGCAGCGCGGTACCAAAATGCGTAAAAAAAAAAAAAAAAAAAGAAAGAGGTAAGCAACGATATGTAATCCTACGTTAATAACCCGCGGTAGTTTCGTTAGAAGAGACTACCTGAAATATTTTTTTAAATGAAGAAATACTGGAAGGGAATAAAAAAAAATTATATAATTAAAAATAATAAAATAATAAATAAAACTATTTTAATCTTCTTATATTAGGAATTAAAGCTCTGCGCCGGCTTTCATCTATCTCAACGAGTTGTGCTATCCATGAGTAACTAAGTTTCTGCTATAAAGGGCTATTATTCTGGACTAAAAGATTAGATGCGTAATCGGTTGTCAGCCAGACCAGCCATGTAATGAGCTGGCAGTAAGTTTTGTCTAGAAAATCGCTTTTCTGCATAACTCTAAAATTTAAACCAGATATTTTTGTTAACCCTCTGTTCATTTATTCTGGTATTTTTTTTAATCCTCTTTTTTTTTCCTTAGTTACTTTTAGTACTCTTTTTTTTTTTTTTTGGGGGGGGGGGGGTATACCGCAAAATTGGTCAGTATTATTTTTTAATACCAGGACATGATGGAAATGTAGAACGATTTTCGATGGCTGGGGCAAAATGGAAAAATGAGAGAAATCGTCTCAACATAAAAAGCATGAAATCAATATTAATATAAAAATATAACATGTCGGCAATTTTAAAATGAAATAAAAAGTGATCCCAAATTGCTATCAAATGTTATTAAGCTCAAAAGAAAAAAAAAAAGGAGACTGAGAAACCTGTAACTGAGGAAACCTCATTGGAATTTTTTTTTTTTTTATATTACAGTGAAACTTCTCTATGGCGGCTAGTAATGGTTCCGAAAAAAAGTGGCCGTTGAGTTGGCTCTATGGAATCTTAAATAGTTTCTGAATAAAATATGGCCGTTTAGGGGGGTGGCCGTCATATAGAGATGGTCAGCTAGGGAAGTGTCACTGTATATAATTATCACTATTAGTTATTGGTATTATAAATCAAAAGTTATTTTGCTTTTTATTTATAAATGCTCTATTTTATTTGAAAAAGTGAAGGAAGTATACTGAAATATAAACATTCTTTTTTTCACAATTCTTGTAAAAAGTTATAAATATAAATTCTTGTTGGTGGATGTGAATTAATATTGCATTACCGTATTTACATACACAGTCCTTTTTTTTAACCCTTCAGCGGGCGCGCCAATTTTCGGAACACCAGCAGGCGCGCGTGGTACTAAGTTCAACGTTTCTTTCAACCTTGATTATTCCTTTTGTAATGAACTTTTTCTTTTGAAATTGAAAATAATGATTCTGAGTTTTATGACAAGGTATAAAATGTTGATAATATTGAGATATATTTATAATTAAATGCCAAAGAAAGCAGATAGAATCGCCTAATTTCAAAACTGTCCGGTTTGTTGGATGTAAGGACAACTTGCGAATGGATTCCTATTATGTCCCAAAATCTAAAAAACAATGAGATTGTCCATCTTCGTGATATGCGGGATACCGTGTAATAGATGCACATTTGATCGAGTACATGAACTCCTACTTTAGTCTTATTGTAATCTAGTATAATCGTTGGTTTACCATGGTTAAATCACGACTATCAGTGAATGGAAAGGAATACAAGGGCCAGAAAATCAGACCTGCATTAGAAAGGGCATAGCTATACTGCTTAAAACATTAAAACATTTCATGTAAAAACAAACCATTAAAAATTACGAAAATGTTGGACTTTATACACGGGCGCGCCCGCTGAAGGGTTAATTTTAGAAAAAATTCTCTTGATATACTTTCAACAACCTACAACCCTACTTTCACCGGACCCCGGAAAAATCCATCACTCCCATCGACGAGTAACCCCCCCCCCCCCTCAAACATCTCAAATCTCCACGTACTTCATTAATAGGGCGGTTTGTACAATAAGTACAGTACACTGCTAAGCCTGTAGGAGTGACAGAAAATCATTCCGCAACCGTCTAAATGAATCAAACATGGGAATATTCCAGATAGTTCCGAGCGTCAGCTTCAAATTTACGCGTTACATACTTAATGAAACGAAATCAATTATTTGCGGAAAGCACGGACTAAGCATTTAATCCGATGGAGTAACTAACGATGCAATGCCATCTGATCAGTCATTCAGTAAGGGCGCGAGAAATAACTATTTCACGAGAACGGGATGAACGGCCATTACTTAGAGTTTAATTTGATTAACTAAGCATTAATATCCGAAGCCCCAACTGCACTCGGAGCATACATAAAATACCGTTCTGACTTGTTAGCCAGCGGTTTCCCAGGAACTTCCAGCCAACCACTTACTCACTGTTAGCGGAATTACTTTTGCTCAAGGAAATTTTAAAAGATAAACCAGCAGCAGCTGACTGTTTTGATGCAAGTATCAGGTTTTAGAAATCTGAGTTTTTAAATGACATATACATATTTATAAGGGAAAAAGAAAAACTAAATGCATCCGGAAATAAAATTTTCTATTTAAAAACTTTAATTTTTTTTTTTTTTACGTAAGATTAAGTTCCTCCATAACGGTCCGCGGTGAAGCAAAATTTCAGACGTTAAAACCGTCGTCGCGGATTATAAATCAAGAGTGGCAGAATATTTTTTCTAAAAGAGGTTTTTTTTGTTTTATCGCTTTTTCTCCCTTCATACTTAACCAAAATCTAAAAATGAGGTACCATTTAAAAGATTAAGATCTCCGCTTCGTGCGAATTGTTAATTTTGAATTACACAATTTTTCTTCCTCTAGATGGCGCGCGCTAGCTTTTTTATATTACCATTATCAATCGCACTGAACTTTTAAATTTAAAAATGGTTTGCTTTTATTATCATTCTGTGATGTCATTAATGAGTTTCTTTGTTGGCAACATCCATGTAGGTGTACATTATTCTTTTTTCCATGGGAAAACCATAAATATTGAGTAAGTAATCCTACTATAAGTAATCCCACGGTAAGTAATCCTACGTTAATAACCCGCGGTGGTTTCGTTAGAAGAGACTACCTGAATTTTTGTTTACTTAAAACTTACTATAGAGATTTTAAAATCAACGTACATCTCTATAACGATCACATTACCAGATATAGCATTTTTGTGCATTATTGATTACTGTACAATCGTACTTCCAGTCTTTTTATCCAGGAGTGAAATGGAAGGTTTGCCATCTTTAAAATGATGCATCTTAAATTTCTTGGAAGGTAGGTACCTCTATGAAATTTTGTACGGTATTCCTTTGTTCTATTATCATTGAACTGCTTTCAGGATGCTTTATTCAGAGAAAATATAATTCTGAAATTTTTTTTCCATAAAGTAAAAATTACTCTGAAAAAAAATTTTTTTTTTTTGCCTTTTAAACTCAATAAAAATATTAAAAATAGCATTTTTAAAAATCCGGAGACCGATTATTTTGAAACCTCTTCTATATACAAATATTGTAAAATTATCCAAATACATCAACTGGTTCAATTGATTTAAAAAAAAATTAAACAGGCTTATTTCAAAACAAAAATTCAAATTGTTCTAAATTTAAAAGAAAAAAAGATAAGTATGGTAATCTTGATTTAAAAACAGATCTGAGGAAAAAATAATTACAAAAAAGGAACAAATAAAAATTTTTTTTTTGCCTGGGGATATTTTTATGAACGAATTAAACTATGATTCCGATTACTTTATGAACGTGCATTAAAAAATGGTTGCACTATTTTTCGACCTATCGCAATAACATTTTTGATGCGATTAGATCTAAGTAAAATCGAAATATAAAAAATACTAAATATTACAATACTTTGTGATGCGAAGGGAGAAAATGCATGTGAAACAATTATGCTATTCTAACAACATTTGCGTAAATGTTAATAACTGATATGGAAAAAGTTACATTATAATGCGACAATAGGGGGCCGTTATTTTGCTTGGGGACGGAACATTTGTAATGCGGCCATATCCACAGTACGGAATAAATAAAATGTCTGTGCGAAACCTTGCCGTTGCAGCACCCATTAATCCGCAATTAGAGAGATGAAGAAGAAGAAAAATATCCTCCCTACAAATTGGTGTTCATGTTTCTTAACATGATGAATTAATGTAGTGTCGAGCAGCTGTCCCCACCCAAGCGCTGATGCCTTTACACTTAGTTAAGAGAAAGAAACTCTCTAGAAGACATTATAAAGTTGTTAGTGGCACAGGACTTCGCCGAAAACGATTCGCGATTTTGATTTCTAAGAAACTCAATCCAACGGCCACGTGTGTATCACGAACTCTTATGTCTGCATGTGATTTATTAAATAGGCCATTATCTGCAATAAAAATCTATATCATGTATAATATCGATTCTCCTCGCAGCAGGTTAAAGACCTTTTGTAACTCTTTAAATTCGATATTAAACTGCGCCTCTAAGAGTAGCCCTATAATATTCGATAAAAAAGGCACCGTAAACTCTCTGCCTCCAAACAAAAACTTGGAATGGCGAAATCATAAAATGATCGAAATTTGAGATGACATTCATAAAATTTTTCTTTCACTCATAAATCCTAAAAATCGGTTATTCTAGTAAAACGCACAATTTATTTTTTACAATTTGTTTCATTAAATACATAAGAAAAAAATCATACTTTACTCTCCCAAATGTTATTAAATATTTTGACGCAGGATAAATCAAGATCGATACAAGTGTCTGACAACGCAAAATTATGATCCTCGTAAATTTTCCTCAAAGAGTAATTTTTTTTTTTTTTTTTTTATTTTATTTTATTTTATTTTATTTTTTTTTTTTGGGGGGGGGGGGGCAAGATCCAACTCTTTAAAGCAGATAACAAAAAATTTCAATTTATAGTTTTACAATTTTTAAATTTATAAACTTGCATAATTTGTTCGATTAAAGTCTTAAATTAAAACTTACCTGACCGTCTAACTACACTACTTATTCAACAATCAATTTAGTGTTAACAGAAAGGGCCATAAACGACAAAATATTCTACCATGCTAGCCATAAGGGTCAAAAGCAATAATTTATGCTCTTTATTTCAAATTAGTAACATAATATAGAAAAAGTCGGCCATGTCATGAACTCCTGTCCCAAATGCTGATCAGAGACTGTCCTCTCGTTTTCAATCCACTAAACAATTTTTCCCGACTTTGCGAATTTTTCCCTTATTGTTTTAATAAAATTTACCTGATTTAGTCTAAATTTCGGATTTTTAAACTGGATAGCATTATTTAAAATCATTCGACAAACATAGCACCAACATTTATAAATGAAAACGAGGGAGATCTCGCAAAAAAATTGCATAAATTGTCGAATTTTACCAAAATTAAAAAAATTGTCATCAAGCAATGATCTTTCTACAGAGAACAGAATAATAATTAAACCATAGCGATCTAGGACTGTTGCTGCTAAGCCCCCTGGACCAGATAATGCTAGACCAAGCCCTGTCGTGCGATCAAAGGTGAGGCAGCAGTTGCCAGATCTTTAGGACTGTACGTCATAAATGAACATTAGCATATTATGCTAACTCAATCCTTATTCATATTTTACTTTAACGAAGTTTCTAAATATGTTTTAGAGCAGAAAAAGTAGAATTTTTCTGTTTCATTAACTCCAAATATAAGTTTAAAAAAAAATTCGAGCAAATTTTTAACTTGTCATTTTAAACAGAGCATATACACCAAACACACAATTGAAAGGAAAAGCATACAGTAAACGTTTGTACCGAAATATCTCTAACTATCTTATACCACTATTTAACGAGTGCAAACAAGTACAAGTAAAAATGAAAAGCGAGAGTTTCTTCCAAAACTCATACATAACGGCAAAAAATTTAAGAGACATGAATGCATAAAAGCAAAAATTTAAACGGATTGTCTTGGAACGAGTCGTGTGAATTTTTGCCCTTCTTTCATGAGCAGTAAGGCGTTGAGAAGTGCCTCGAGGTTAATGATTTAGGTTTTCACTCTGAATTCTTCACAAAATCTGAAAACAAACAATTCTGTGACTTCAGCCATCGTAAAGTACGCAAACTTCGAGCGTGTTTCTTTAATTCGTGACATTTAGAGTTTTCTTTGGGATATGTGGGATGATATTTTTTAAAAATTTTACTCTCTGGTGGTAGGTATACAGCTATAAAATCGGGCATTATTGGAGTTCTCTGAAAAAAAATCAGAAATTTGGTAAACAACGCATTAATTTTTACAACTGAAGATAAAGAAAACTTAATAGTTTTGCTAATTTATGACAAGCGTGATATAATTTACTAAATTAACCTGGCGCCAAATGTTTTGTAAACAAAAGTCGCTTCCTCAGGCTGGCTTCTTTTCCTATTGTTATAGATACACCATAACCGACCAATGAAAATTCAAAATAAGCACAGTTTTGGAAACATTTTCCTACCTTGTCACCACATAGCCCCCCCCCCTCCCCCTTACAAAATATAAAATAAATAAATTTCAAAACTAAGTCCGCAAGAAAAAGTTTCGAGTTTCCAGACAATCCAGTCAAAATCCATAACTTTCAAGGACCCTACGTTATGAATGTCAAATTCCAGAATATTTTCCAGGATTGATAATACCCACAGTAGATATTAACCTATCCACTCCGAACAGCGTACAGAAAATAATACTTTTAACAGCTATCAATAATAAGAATTTCCACAAAAGACTGAAAAGCATAATTGACCCCCTTCTCTTTGTCAACATGTCACGTGGTTCACACACATTAGAATGGACCTAGCAGTTGTGCTTTAACTGCTAGAGACATACGTATTCTAGACATAAGTTACATTGTTCTTTTGAGATCTTGAGTCATGGTTTTAGAGCTTCGTTACATCACTGCCTTTATAATAGATCCTAACCCAAATATTTCCATACACTGACCCACAATAATCACATGTATTAGCTCCTATTTTGAACATAACATCCCAAAGTATGTCCTAGAATAACAAAATATTAACGCCAAATACAGCTTGTGTTTCAATTTCCCTAAACAGCACTAATGCGGTTTTATTTTCTTCTTTTTCTTTTTGGAGTTTATTCATTTTTCACCCTCATTCGTATTCTTCCAGCAAAGCCTGGTGATTTCCCTCTCCCATCGGGTGATTGTTTGCAGTATTCACCACACCTGGGAGAGTACTCAGCGTCTTATACCCGGAAATTCACATTTAAGGCGGGAAATGTAAATTAAGCTGTTAGCAGGCGTCGAAGACATTTTCCTCTGAATTTATTCTGCATACGATATAAGAGTTTTAAGAGTTCCATGCATACTTCAAAGGGCTTAAAAGAAATCCCATTTTCTTTTCTTTGTGTTTCAATACCGCTCAATGCGATCATTCGAGCACCACTACAAAACTTCCCATGAAATTTTGTAGGTAATAGGGGAAAAAAGTAACATTAAAAATGGCTGATGCGAGACGTAACGGAATTTAGTTTATTTATAGATTAACTGAGGTGGCAAGAAATTAAATTATTCTGTGCTATTTTCCCCGTCAAATAAGAAAATCACCAACTGCTCTAGGCGACCTTCAATAAGAGATAAGATGCGAGACATATTACAAAGGTTTTTAATGTTGTATAATTTAACAGAACTTTATTGCGTGAATCTGGAGCTATTAAACTAGATTTCACGGAATCTTCCTTACAATAGCTCTCAACCAAAGCAATGGGCACCTAAGAGAAAATAGTAATTTAACATTCGATGTTTCAGCACTTTTTATTCAATGGAAAAAGTTGATAGTTTTTAAAAAAATTTCAGACTTTAAGTTAACGACGCCAGTTAATGTATATAGCATTACAGTCAAGAATATTTTCCCCTTACATATTAGGCATTTGCGTAATATGCGTCAGCTCTGATAAACTTTTAACGATAATTAATTACTGAAATTGGAAACTGAAAAATCTGTACATTGTTAAAAAATTTCTGAAGTTCGTTTTTTTTTTAAATTACAGACCACAATTATCGTTAATATCGTTAACCAGCGCGCGGCGCTGATAAAGAGAAACTTTAAGTCAATATAAATTGCTTGGTCTTTCAAGACTTGGATAAAAGTTAATTCAATTACACCGTTTAAAAACAATACATGCATTTCTGTCTTCGCCCTTTTTTTATTTCTAACGAAAATCGTTTTCAACATTTTCAAACTTTATACAGAAGTATTTTTTTAATGTTCTAGACGTCTATTTTTTATTCAGGCAGTAGCACGAACACTGAAGGTTATTTTTAAGGCATAAATTTAAAGAATAATCCAGAATTATCCTAAGATAAAGAAATTTCAAGATAAAATTTTGGAGCACTGGAAGAGATATGGGTAGGATGGCGACCAGGCAGTATTTGTCATTTAAGTTTGTCACATTAAATTTCCTTAAAATATTTTTAGAGCGGCCGTTTTCCACTTTATTATGGGAGCACAATATAGGTAAACCTAGACTGTTCCATATGAGGGAACAGCACGGGAAAGTTCATGCTTTATCCGGGATTCGAACACGAGCCCACACCGTGGAAGCCGGACACGCTAACCACTATACGATATGGGTGGTTTACTATAATTACTCAAAACTAGTTGGTACCCGTCAAAACATGACAGCTAGATAGTAAATAAATATACTAATACACAAATTATGCTCAACACTCAACACATCACTGCCGAATGTGGAAAATGATAGTAATGCGCAGAAACGAATTAATGTGTTTAAGTGGCCTCATGCTTATTGAGTATCTAAAGCCAAATTTAAAAATGTCACTGAGCATGCGCAGAAACCAATTTTTAATTGTAAATTATCGCTAATTAAACAGCGCGAAATAAACAATTTCCATCAGGTTTAATCTTATAGTTCACAAATATAATTATAAAAATAAAAATGGCAGATAGAGATCTAGAGAGACTCCTTGAAATAAACGTATTTAATCATCAAAACATTTCACTGAACATGCGCAGAAGGAGTGAGTTTCTAAAGCCAGATTTAAACATTCCATTGAGCATGCGCAGAAATCAATTTTCAATTGTCACTAATTAATAGATATTGCGGTTACAAAGACTAAATTTGACAAATCTACAGATTACAATCTTTCATTTAAGACCAAAATGAAGTAAATTGATGCAGTAGTTTTCTCTCACGGACTGCCCAAAAAGTCGGCTTAGCAACTTAAATATATAGATGATTAATTCAACCAAAATTTCCCCTTTTCAGAGTTATGATACGTGTTTCGTTCATAATGAAATATTTCGGCTAGTCTGTGAGAGAACAAAATTTTTATGAAGCTTCTAAATAGAAACAACATTACGCATTATAACTTGTCATATTTAAATAAAACCACCAAATTTATTGGCAAAGCACTCGTTTTGGAATACAGCTGGTCAAAAAGCCAAAACTGTCACAGCGGTCACATTTCGAGGCCAGTTTCAACAAATACACACGTGACTGACAATCCAGTGCACTGTAAGATAACTTTTAAAGCAACTAATGATAAGATTTGAATTTATTAATATTATATTTTTAATACGCTATATTAACAAACAAGCAAAAAACAGTACAGCACGACGTACACGGGACTTAAAACGTACGAAATTTTCTGATGTTTAACACACAACGACAAAAACAACCGAGAATATTTTTTGCAACATTATAAAAGGAAAAAAAAAAACTAACAATAGACGTTTCGGAATTTTCAGACAAGATTTCATTCGATAGAGGGCTGTAAAAAAAGCTCTTAGATAAGTTACATGGAAATATTTTGAACAGCTCTCCACCTTTTCCCTTGCATCCTTCAAAAAAGAGGGTGTAAGAAACCTTTTCTGCTCCAAGATATAAGAGCGTACGCTCACAATAGCGAACGCACTGCGTGCTCGATGAAACTACTTTCAAGGATTCCCGAACAAAGGAACACAATAGTGTTTGTTTAGTTCGAACTTCCAATTTGGTTCTCGCTGCGTGTTCGACAATCGGAATTCGGAGAGACCTATAGAATGATGCGCGGGAGTAAAAATATATTGGAATGAATTTTTCTGCGGGAAAAAGAAGGAGGGGTCTGGAATTTTATTCGAGACCTAAGCACGATTTCCGAGTGGCACGTGAACGGGTTGAATAGCCAATTTTTTTTTTAAATGTTTTTTTAGAACGGGAAGAAAGGATATATTGCGATAGGTTCCATTCGACATGACAAATGGTGAAAATTATTGAAAACGCACAATAACCTGTTTAAACAAATTCAAAAGTAATTACGCATTTATTTTCATCTTTCTAGCAGTTATTGATAACCCTATATCAGCGGTAAGCAAACTGTGGGTGGCGACCCACAAGAGGTTCGCGCAAATAATTGCCGGGTGTCATGGAAAGTTTGAAGTAAAATGTATATCATATTGAATTATTTCATTTAAAAAATTGCCGTAAATATGCTAATAGTTTTGAAATCATGCTCTTTATCTAATTTTAATTTCCGTTAATTTTTACCCAAATGGAAAACAGATATTAATATTTAAATATGAAGTTTTAGTCGCATGAGATTTGCCAAAAACAAATTCGGAAGGTAAACGAGACATTTTTTTATTGTTATTATGCAAAGTATACATATACCCAAAATCTACAGTTCGTTGATTTTTAAAATAGTTTGTCAAAATTTGCTTATTTATTTTTCCTATTTTTTCGTTAACATTTTCCTAATTTAAATTTTTTTTTGCTACTACCAAAAAAATGATCATTGGGGGAGGGGGGGTCGAGTGATTTTTTATTTAAAGAAAGTGGGTCAGGGTAGAATAAAGTTTGCTCACCACTGCCCTATAATTATGAGGCAAAATAAAACCCAGGCAAAACAAGCCTTAAACGATAGATGAGTAGCCGAGGTGTGAATGCACCCACACAGAAATATTTAATTCAGTCGATTTTAAATAAACCTCGTTATTTTCGGGTTTATTTTTGCTTATTTTATTTTTGTTAGACTGCTATTAATGGTTAAACAGGAAATCTTTGAGTTATGCTGCATGCTGCTATTATAATTATTGAAGATTACTAATGATAATATCCCATTCCCCATGGTTTTAGAAGGCCCAGAAACCCAAAACCTTCAAATAAAACCCAATATAAACAAAAACAAAATTAAGGTAGTCTCGTCTAACGAAATTACTGCGGATTATTGACGTAGAATTACTTATCATTGCTTACCTCGTTAGTTAGTATGTGTGTGTCAGTCAGTCAAAATTTTGACGCATTTTGGTACTTTTCTGTTTAACTGTTTACCGTTTGCCCAAGCGATACGGACTAAATTATAACTCGCGAGGTAAGGACGGACGGTTTCAGCTTCTGAAATTTTGCTTTCCGGAGGACCTTTATGGAATGATGTAATCCACCAGGACGTAATCCACGTTAAAACGCCAGGCGAACAATATTGGGTTTAACGTAAAAAAAAGGGGTAAAGCAGCCTAAAAAAATTATAAAACAAATTTATCACATTGATTTATTCACACCATTGGAATCTAACAAGAATTTTATCATTAAGATTTACTAGCGCAGTATTTATATTCATATGAGAACACTTAAGCGATAGCCTACAACAACGTATTATGGGGAGGGGTTGCATTTTCATATTACATCTAACAAGAAGCACATTAGAGTCCTTTTCCAAAATATTAATAAATAAAAAAGCACAAAATTCCCTCAAGATGAGCTATCCTTAAAGCATAAATGTAGCCCTGTAGACTGCCTTCTCGACATGAGTGTATACACACAAAGATAAGATTCTGGAACATTTGAGCTAGGGTAAAGTCCACTGGAAATATTTTGCGATAATCATTTCTGAAACTAAAATTAGAGAACTCCGAGGCTTACATTACGTACGGAGAAAAAAAAAAGAAGATTGGAGTCAATTCTCAAATCATCGTTATTAAATAGATTCAGCCTGCTTTTCTTACTCCACAAGAGACAGCTGAATACCATACGATACATTCACAATCCAAATCGGTTAAGCCCACTTTTTGAAATTTTAGGGTGAAGGCATTTGATTGACTAACTTTTTACGTTCATAATAAATTTCCCAAATAATAAGGATTAACAGCACTAAATGACAAAAATTTTTGGGGCCATCGAATAATAAGTTATCTTTTTTTTTAAATGGGGTGAATCAAGTTAAGTCCATACTCTAATGAAAATCGTTGCAATAATGCAAATCAAACGTAGAAGCAAGTACTTGATAACGGTCAATCGTTTAGTGTTGTTTCATCACAAAAAAGTAAAATAAATGAGTCAGTTACAGTCTAACTACTGCAGAAGTACTTATGAATTAATGAATAACTAAATTTATTACCCGGCTTCGCTCGGGATTCAGTTTCTGTTATTTTTTTCCAATGATTAGCCTCATGTTATGATGTTATAAAGTTATAACAACTCTTAAACAAATTAATTCCATTTTTTCAGTAATAAATTCATTAACTAACTTGTTATTTTAATACTTGCCAGTACACAACATTTTTTATTTCTTTTTTATCATCTGCGACAATGTATAATTCTGATTGATTCCTTGCTCTAGACATTCCCACATATAGCTGACCATGCGAAACACAGCAAATCTGAATGATTATAGAAAAAGTACATACACATATTTCATGCTCGGAATTCTTTCTCAAAACTAAATCATCTGCTACGTTTTAATGTCACTTTCAGACTTTCATAATTAGAATATACACGCATTTCCATGAAATGGATTGAGAAAACCCATTAATTGAAAATGAATGACTTTTCATCTTTATATTTTCATTTTTAAAAAGAAATATTCCGGCGTTGCCACGTGTATGAAAATATATCAAATTCCTTCTTGCATGCGCAGATATATGAATAAATCACGTTTTTAATTCATGCCTATTTATTTTTACGCAAATGTTGTAATTTAATTGGCAACAATGAAATGTTACAATGGCTTTGAACAAAAATATCCGTTGATGCCGCGCAAACTTGTTCTAACATGGGATATTCGGGAATGGAACATCGTAACAGGGTGAAAATAATCACATTCATCCTGATTTTTCAACCACATTAAGCCCTGTAAATTTCATCAAGGTAGGGCTCACGGTTCTTGAGTTTTTGTGACTCACACACATAAACACGAACCATATTCCTTTTCTGCTTTATAAATAAGATTATTAAATTTTTTTTAAAAATTTTAAGCGGAAACACTTCTGTAGACATACGCCTATAATTCACCGCAGTTTGCTTGCCATTTTATTATTGGGGCACCATATAGGCGGACCAGCATTACCCCCTATGATGGACCGACACAAACGGAGGTATTTTAGTGGAGCGACACCGGAATTCGATCAGAGCATCCTCAGCAACGAAAGCCAGCGCGCCGTACCACAAGGCCGACACAGGCCCTTATAAAAAAATAATGTAAAGACTGAATTGGATGTTATTACTTTTTTTTTTTCAATTGCCAAATTGGTTAAGTCACTTAGTCACGCAAAAATTGTAATAATAATAGCAATGACTCCTAGGATATTCTTTCTTACAGATTTTATATGCCTTCAGATAAAGCTCCATCTTCAATAACACATTCTACAACGTTTATTTGCATTTATATTTTTTGAAGAATTTTTAAAAAAAAGTATATTATTTTATCACTCTTTTCCAATTTTTGTTTTATGGACTTAACCGATTCGGCAAGTAAGCGGCTCATATACGAGTATCAATTTAAAAAAAAAAATCCTTTTAAACACTGATATGGAAACTGGAAGGAGAGATACGCGCATAAATTTATGAATGCCATTAAATAAAAAATCTTTATCCGTCATCTGTGGCTACTATCTGATTCTACGGTTAGTCCCGTTATGTTCTTTTAAGTGTTGCTAAACTCTTAACTTTATCATGAACTTATCACCCACCTTCCACAGTCACGTTGCGGTTGCTCCATTACGATTTCAGTAGTTGAGCATTATTACTCTTCCCTTCTAAATGCATTCTTCAGTTTGTAAACCAATCTGTATTTGAGCTGTTTCAGAAACCCATTCGTTAACAAAAACAGATATTGCCAATACCTTATGTAATTTATTAGCATTTGTAGGGATCATAAGCTGATAAATGTGCAGTAAGTGAAGTTAAAGAATTTAATATATGATAATTATTCAAGCGCTCCATTCGATAGTTTAAATTGTTTTAGTAATGTACTCGTACATGCATAAGCCTTTTAACTTCATTTAATTTTATGCGTATACAAAACTTTCAAGCTGAATAAAAATACATGAGACCCAGGTCCTTTGCAAAATCGACTTAAAATTCAAACCTAACCGAAAAATCTCAAATAAGGCAAGCTAGCAAAGAGTTTAAACTGATAAGAAATTTCCATTTTTCTTGTTAAAAGATGGGCATTTACGATTTTTATGCATAAAACATTAAATTTCTCCCCCTTCCCCCCCACACACATAAAATAAATAAATAAATAAATGAAAGGTTTGAGCACAAAGCTTGACAGTTGTAAGATGGCACGAGATGAAGTAATCTGACGAAACGCATACAACGAACTGCCAGCAGCTGAAAAACAGAACACCCCCGTAAGCATAAATACGTTAATAGCAGAGTGAACGGTGTGACGGAAGCGCAGATAGCGTCATCGTCATCCATGTGGAACCAAATTTTATTTATATCTCGGGTCAAACGACTTATAGTCAGGAAGCGCGCGATCGGCATCCGAAGCTTGAAGTTCAAACGGTCTCTGTTTAATTGGACACTTTTTTTCTAGTATAAACAACACGGTAAATTATTTATAAAAGTCGAACGACAGTTCTATGACTGGGAGGTTAGCAGCTCCAACAAAGTCAAGTGTGGGCTGCAATATGAATAAAGGACAAATAATGATGGGCAACCTATGTTCGTCAAGACTAGTTGATCATTTGAAATTTCAAGATGTTCTCCCAGTAGTTTTCGTTTGGAAGTCGAATGAGAATAACCGACCAATCCAACGTTACTGATATAAATATGCTGAAGCAGAAAGGATTCTGGAACAATGATCCATGAAGCGGGAGTTACGGTGCCACTGATTGCCACAAGCCGCGAAGTTCAAATTAAAATTAATCAGACATAAATGAAAGCACAGCAGACGCCCTTAAAATATTACCTCTCAAAACTACCATTACACGATGACAAACAAATAAAATAAAAATGATGAACGTACTTTCTTCAATACGGACAGATGTTTATTCATCTATACGAGAAGACGATGAACTTTACATGCTAACTGTTTTGGTGGAAATAGAAAGTATAGTTACAAGTTTGAATCCTCCATAAGGCATGGTTGTAATCTGGGATACTTACTAGTCAGTATTCCGAATAAAAAAGGAAGGAGCTTTGAGTCTTGAAAAAAAAAAGTCTTGAAAGAGAAGCTAGAATGTACCGTTTCTCGTCAAACAACAAGCTCGTCAGTGTCATCGTTTGTAAATAAAACTTCTGTGTATAAGTGTGTGTGTTTATGTTTCTATTTCCTGTCTTATCTTCATATGTACACCGGACTGGGGTTTATGTGAGCACCATGGACCTTAGTAACAACACCTGTTTGAAGCTTCAATATATTCTGAATATATCGAAATAAGTTTAAATTTTCAATTTATTTGTTAACTGATATTAAACCAGGTCCGATGAAACGGAGGAAAAAGGGGATAAAAATTCTCAGTTCCGTCGAGCTTATGGGGCCCGGGCTCGCCCTACACTGGGGCTTCAACTTCGAATCTTGGTTTGGTTGAGAGCGTTAGGGTAATTTTTTTTTTGCTACACGAGGGCTAATTAGACAAGGACCTACAGCTTAAAGCTTATTCCGAACGGCTACAAACATCCATGCCAATAAAGGGAATCGAACCCACACACTCTGGTACCAAAAGCATCCGCTCTAGTCTTCCGGTCATCGTCCGACTTCGAATCTTGATAAGCATCTTTCGGTATAACATGCATCACTTCGGCTCTCATTCTTCTGTACTAAGCGAAAACTTTAAAAACTCTATAGCATAAAAAAACTAGTTTCAAATGCAGTTATATTCGGTTGCGATATTTCATCAATTAAATAAAAGCCTTAAAAATAAAGTAATTAAATAAAATTTGGTTATCAAAACCATGGATTAATTTTCTCTCGATGGGATTAAAAATTCATGACATAGAAAGGCTTCCACAGCAAATAACAAGTACTTAAATGGAAAGTAGATCATTCATATTCAAAACTTCCGACTTAATTGCTCTCTAACATCGCTCGTCAGAAATAAGAAAAGAAATTTTTTTTCAATAGCACGGAGACCGGTTCGGCCGCAGTCATAACGGACAATTACCCGCCATAGTAGGTCAAAATGCCGCTCGAATCGTATACCTTGGACTTTTGTTTTATTTCGTCGGTGAGTCAATATCAACGGGCTCATTACGACGTTGTGAAAGTTTGATCCAAAGCCCTGAAGCGTGTTTATTTTAATCGCAAGATTTACGAGGAGGCTTTGCATTCTTCAATTATTATAGCTCGGGCTTAGTAGATGATGCCCTCTGGCATGAAGAAAAATAATAACTCTATTCTTTTTTTGAACAAAGAACGGGCTATCTTTTATAGATATTAAGTGCCCCCATCAGCTGAAGTTACGTTATTTTTAAAAACTGACTGACGGGATGCAGTCATTTATTTATGTATAATATTTTCTTTTTTTTAATAAATGCGGCAGACACTTGTCTCTGACGGTAGGTACTTATTGACATTGTCCCAAGAACATAGGCATAGCGTCGGGGGGGGGGGGGGGCAACTTAACTTTAAATAAATTTAAACGCTAATAGGAGTTCAGTTAAAATCGGAAAAATTGTAGAAAACTTTTTAGAAAGTTGGTTTTTCCCGCTTTTTCAAGCTGTGAAACTGAAGATTCCGATTATGTCTTTAACCTTAATATAGTTTTTAACAATGATATGGCCCATAACAAAAATTCGATGCTATATTTTTTCTCATTTTATTTATACTATATTTATTTTTCTCCTTTTATTAACTTTTGAATACTACTCAAACGTCAATTATTTGTTATTCAATTTAAAAAAAAATCATATTTCGTATTTTAAGGACCGCCAGGCAGTCAACGCCTGTAGGAGGGCCCTAACTGAATACAAATCGTTCCCCCCCCCCCAAAAAAAAAAAATAAAAAAGAAGTTAGAAGTATGCTACGCCTATGCCCATAAAGATCCGCGAAGTTTCGCTGGCTTCTTTATTATGGAAGCTTTATATAGGTGAGCCAGCATTGCTTCCTATGAGGGGGGCAACACGGAAACGGCCAGGCCTTATTCGGGATTTGAACCCAAGACCACTGCGCGGCAACTCAGAACGTTAACCACTATTCTATGTCAGCGACATGTATCAAAATATAAAAAAAAGAAAATACAAATAATATAAATAAATACAGTCTTATACACGTCACACGGGAAGAATGCGAAACTTTAGTTATAAGGTCAGACGAAGAAAATATCTGGCGATCTGGAAAAAAACCTTAAAGTATGAATTGAATATTTGTGCTAGATTACTAATAATTTTTTTTTAAATTTAAAATAAGACCAAAATATCTTAATGAATTAATTATTCTTATTTATAGTGGCATTAGTTTTCCATATAACATAACTGCTAGCATGATTTCTTTCTCAAATATATTACTCCATTTTAAGACAAACCGTTATTTTATACGCTAGAATCAGACATTACTATATCCGAAACGAATAACAGAGTCTGAAGACAAAGGAATGCACATAAAGAGCTCTGTAAAAGAATTTAAGTATGGATTAAATTTCTGGAAAACAGCAGAATTTCCTGTTCAAAATTGTATCACATCTCCGCTGCGTAAAATGTAAAACTGAAAGACTAGAATAACGTACATCAAATGAATTACGTATTTGGACATGTAGTACATAAAGACACTGCATACTAATTTTTGAGTGCGTTAACGCTGATTGTTCGAATGTTAAAACAATTAATGACTAGTAAACGGACGGACGTCAGGTTATGGAGTGGAGGAAGACTTCCGGTCTCGAACTGCACACCCAGCCCTACCAAAACAGAAACTTTTCGTTTTTGTTAAAGGAGGGAAATTTAAAAATTATATGGTAATATGGAGTCTGATTATTACGCAAGGGCATAAAGTGGGAGCTTAGGAGCTCTATAAATTAAGCCCCCCCCCCGCCGGTTTTCGGTCCTAATTGCTACCGGTATAAGGTATACAGTGGTTCCAAGATTCAACTGATGAGAGGAGGGCAACGCGTTATTTCTTAAATATGAACTGTTATAAACTAAACGTAAAAACTCCTTTACTGTTATTATAATAATTACTAATAGTAGTAGTAAAGCAAACCCTTTTCCAACTCTTAAAACCCGTTGCAATTATTCACCCTATTCATTAACTTAAATGCGTATGAACTATTTATATGAAACGCCTATAATCTATTGCCTATGGAATATATATATATATATATATATATATATATCTCTATATATATATATATCTATCTTAATATATATATACACACATACATACATACATATACACACACACACATAAATATATTGTAGAGTATTGCATTTCAACCTCTCCGTTAATAATAAATTCTTCTATCTCGGCCTGAGAGTCATCAAGGAAACCGGACCACTCAGGTGGCAAAATGCTGACGGCATTTTTCTTTATTCATCAGATAGACTTGTTCCACAGAACGTTAGGAGGCATCGGTCATTTTTCTTGATTAAGTCTGTCGTTACAAATCGGATGAGCTGACAACCAGTTGACATCGCAATTATGAATGAAAGAGGAGCGCCGGAGGAGACGCCAGGTGTTTTTCATTCGTGAACTATCAGTTGTTAGCAGCATCCTGGAGGCACCGTGTGCCTGCACAAAAGACTCGTGCGGCACCCCCTTCTCGTTGTCCTAGGCCGGCAAGTGGCTTTGAGGACAAACTAAAAAGGCGGCCGTTTAGGCCCGGGAAAATATTTCATTATCGCCTCGGGAAACCCAGTTCCGTTGCTCACTTGTTTCTAGAATGTTCGAACTTTCCGGAAAGTGATGCAATATCCGGTGGAGGCTCTCCTATAAAAGAGAGGGGACCCCTTGGCCGTGGCTTGCGTCTTTTTTGTTCCTGACCCGTGGCGGACCCAGTGTGAGAGCAGCCGGGTGGCCGCCCTAAGAGGTACAAAGTCCCTTGTGACTGTTTGCAGCGACGATTAAGTTCCTGTAGGAGTAAACATACTCCGCTAATTTTGTTCGGAGACCAGTCTTCGTGAAAGTAGCCTTTGCTACCGAAATTTCCAGTGAGGAGTCCCTTCTCCTTATATTGTTTTTCATCGCTACCGGGTGCGTGCAGTGGTCGCCACCGTTGATATTGTTGGGAGCCCTTTTCCCATCAGGACACAGTTCCGTTTTCATCATCATTGAAGCAGAGTCTGTTTCCGCTAGCCTAGCGGACTGCTTTGTTCTTACTCCGCCCCCACGCCGATTAAATCGAGTGTGATATTTCTTAAGATTACCGAAGTTTCATCTTGTATACGTGCAGTGTACATATTTCATCATCATCAATTATCTCAATAAATTGCATTTGTTTTGTTTAAGTAACGATTGATGTATACCTAGTGTTTAGTTCATCTACTGGTTGCAACTACGAACCTCAGTTCGCTACAATATATATCAAGGCCTTTGAACTATTTGTCTGCAATGATCTTAAACCTTTTACATTGCACCCCTTTGGTCATAACTAAAAGTCAATGTGCTCCCACGATTGAATTACTAATTGTTTCACCCCATCTAATTGTTTAAATGTCATTTTGCCATTATTCCCTCGACAGTCCAGGAGCCCCTTGAGCGTCCCAAGCGTATCTCAAAGAGTAAGCGTACCAGAGTTTTGAGAACCACTGTTGTAGAATGTTTAAAATATATACTACGCTTTCTAAAGAGACTAGTTTATTTATACTGTTAAATACACGCCATTAAAATTCTCAAAATAAATATTCCAAAATTTAATGCGCAAAACAGTATTTTTAAATATTTACCTACAGAAAAATTAAAACTCAAATAAGTTCATGGGTTGTGCTTTGGTAAATATTAATCATATTGATTAACGAAATTAAGTTTAAAAAATTCAGTTGCTACCAAGAAAATGCAGATGATTTTTTCTTCTTTTTTTTTCGGAACATAGAAAAAGTCTGGCATTTCTTTACAGGCGTAAAAACTAAAGAATCTTGTCCTGAAGGGGTCAAAATGCCCCCAGAAAATTGGTTGCGCTGAAGAGCTTTTGGATGCTCAATCCGCCACTCAATACGGAAGGGTAAATTTATCAAACGATGTTAACCATGGCTTCTAGAGAAAGCTAGGATAACACAGACGTAAAAAAAGAAATCTAAAATATTCAACACACATATCTCCGTTATTTTGCGGCGAAAAATTCTGAGGAACAGTCGATAAACCTTCGCACAGCGATATTTCTCCAAGGAGATAAAACGTTAAAAAAATGTAACAGGTTACATATAAATCAGGGTTAAGATGAAACTACATTGATAAGAGCATGGCTGTGGAATTATAAATGGTGCATGATATTTATGCTGATAGATCGATTGCTTCGAGTCGAAGTTGGGAAAGTTTCATAATTGACAAGATGGATGACTTTGACTCAAACAGGCTTTGAAATGTGATTAGTGTTCAGGAACAGCGCGATTAATCAATTAATACATCAATCAATTTCAAATTCTCAAAAGTCTTTTGTTGTTGTTCGCTATACATACTCTGTTAAGCGAGTGTTATTTGTGCAAACTTTTCATCTTGTTTTCATGAACGTACTTAAAATATTTTTAAGGTTCAATATGGCAGACAAAATCTTGGTTGCTTCTGTGCAATAGAAGCCGATTTTTTTTTGCTTAATAAAAAAAAAATATCGAAAGATGAAATCAATTTTAATGCTCTGCGAGGATTTTGTAACCAAGCCTAGAGAAAGATGAAATAACAGTTTCAACGAATAAAAAAGATTGAAAATTGAATGTAGCAGGATCATTAATACGGTAATGGAATATAAAATCTATGCAATTTTTATTATTCTACACTACGAGTGACAAATCCTTTTTTATTTTATCTTTCTTGTCTGCGTGCCAAAAAAATATATTCAGAAACAATATTTCTTGAAAGCTCTGACGGGCAAGCTAGTTTAAATAAAAAGGAAAAGGTAAACTTTTTGTTAACTATTATTTTTTAATTTTAATGATTTTTATTGCGATATAGACAGATGATAATTATCTCAAAAATAACAACGTTTTCAGCATAAAATAAAACACTCAAAATTAATTTGACTTATATAATAAAGATACTTTTGCTCTTGGATGTCAAATATTTTAAATAAGAATTACAATCAGTCACTTTTGACAAGCACCAAGTTTGTTAAAGACATATGTATTTTTCGGACCATAAGACGCACCTTTTTACATAAAAATCGGCTTAAAATTGAGGTGCAAAAATTGGTCCGAAGGTAACATTAAAATAAAATCTTTATACTGCATCGAAACAGGGGCGGCTCCAGTCCAGAGATTTGGGGGGCGGGGGGCGGGGAGGGTCAAACGTCGGCTCTTAGGGTTATACACTCACTTCCAAAAGTTACGGACGGAGAGGAAAATGTTAATTTCTGTAAGCCAATCTGAATTAAAGACGCTGAAATTTGCTGCAAAGGTAGAAGGAAGTATGCAAATATATTAGGTAACAGCCAAACACAGTTTCGCGTCGAGAAATATGCGAAACAGGCAGTCGTATAAGAAGCCGGCATTATGAAGGGTTAAAGGAGTTGCATGTAAGTGCTAATGAAAGGTGTTTAGAACATTCGTACGATTTGTTTTCAAGCTAGACGTGTTTCTATGGCTTCCAGAAGACGAATGGAAGATTCTGAGCGCTGTCGGGCTGTCGGACGCATTGAAGCAGGACAGTCTATCACAGATGTTGCTCTTTTCTTCGGCGTTCATCATTCCGTCATTTCACGATTATGGAAACAATCCCAAACCAGCCAAACAGTTGTCCGAAGACCTGTAGCCGGTCGTCCAAGGGTTACAACCTCCTCGGAAGATCGATATATTGCTGTTGTAGCCAAGCGGAATCGAAGCTCGACCTCCGCACACGTGTGACATCTATGGTTGCAGCGGTCATTGATAAGACGATATCTGCCACTACTGTTCGTCGAAGGCTACACATGAATGGAACATCACGCATTCCGCGGTGCAAGCATCATGGTCTGGGAAGGGATTTCATTGGGATATCGCACCGACGTGCATATCTACAGACCAGGTTCTGTGACGGCTGTACGGTATCGAGATGAAGTCCTAGACCCCACTGTGAAACTGTACGCTGCAGCAGTTGGTCCTTCTTTCGTTTTAATGGACGTTAATGCCTGCCCCATAGAGCTGCCATCGTTGACGACTTTCTGGAGAGTGAGGGGATTGCGCGTATGGAGTGGCCGGCTTACTCGTCGGACCTTAATCCAATTGAAAATCTTTGGGATGCCCTCGGCCGTGCTGTATGTAAACGTTTCCCACCTCCAGCCACTCTCAGAGATTTAGAAACTGCCCTACAGGAGGAATGGCGATTACTGGACTCTGCTGTGGTTGATCACCTCGTAACAAGCATGATCACACGCTGTACACTTTGCATGAAGGTGAGGGGTGCTCACATACCTTATTAATGTCGGATTTTATTGTTTGTTTTGCATTTAAACATCATTTTGTTAATGACGCAAATATGACGCCATCATATAATTTATGAAAATTCAATAATTTTTTTTTATCTCTATATGTAATTCTTTGCTTTGTTTCATGAATAAACATAGAGCTACTTGCAACATTTCATGTCAATCAAAGCAACGTGTTCATTTTTTTCGCATTTTACCTCTCCGTGCTTAACATTTGGAAGTGAGTGTATATAAGTACATATACACACACATAGATTTATATATACATACACACACCAAAACAGAGACATCTTTCCCGCTAAAAGAAGCCTTCCCCTTTCCAGTGCGATCTAATACAAACAAATATTCCTCGCCAAAACACGAAAATTCCCTGTTAACTCCACATGACTCGTGGAGAAGTTCTAATTTTAATAACAAAATTTTGGACTTTATTGAGAAACATCCTCTCATTTTAAATTTAAGTCATTTAGTATTAGGTCCACGATTATATAATTTTAGGCTATGAAAAAAAATACGACAGGGTTTTTTTTTTTTTGGGGGGGGGCAATTGCTCCTACTGCCCTCCCCCCCCCCTGGAGCTGCCCTTGCATCGAAGTTATCAGCAAAGTTAAATTACTAGCGCAACATGTTAATAAAATTAGTACAGAACTGAATATTGATGGTACGAATTATTTTTACAATAAATAAAAATTAAGTAAGAAATTGAAAATATCTTCATATACCTAACAAAATACAAAAAATAATTTTCTAAAAACGCTCCCATAAATATGAGGTGCGTCTTATGGTCTGAAAAATACCGTAGATTGATAGATGAAACTACCTTCAATGAAAGATCATTCCTGAAAATCAGAGTTAGCTTGCGTATATGTAGGAAACGTAAATTAGCAATGACAATTCTGACAACCAAATAAAGCTCTCAAGGTTAGACATTTCCAAATTTTCCGAATTCCTTTTTTTAGAATCGTTCTATTCAATAGTCTCCATATTTTTTTTTTACAAATGGACAAACTTTCCGAGTCCGAGCAGTACTAAGCAAAAATCTAATGAGCGCATTTCAAGGTTCTTCAAATTCAACGACTCCGAAATCATTCGTCTGTGTGCCAGCAAAATTGTTATGCTTGCCACAGATCCGCAAACTATATCCTAAACCTATTAGATGGCAACGGATGTTGAGCTTTACCCCTATTTAGCAAAACACCCACGTAAACAGCAATTTAATAGTTACATTCATAGATTTACTTTTGCCAAAAAGAGTTCACTAGCTTCAATTATGTTTCAACAAACAACGTTTATTCTAATAATAATCATTAGGATTAAGTGTCACGAATGGCTATTTTAATGCAACGGTTGTCAAAAAATCCCAAGCATTTAAAAAAAAAATTACATTCAAACGGAAGTACCGTAGTTACTCGAATCTACAGCGCAGCATTGAACATGAAATAATGGAGTAAAATTAGAATGCACGTTCTAATTGAGTATAGATGATGCTTTGTTATGACATGCAGTCACTCGTTTCATTCGAGGGAAAAAGTTCAGTGTGATGTCAAAGTAGGGTATAAACATTCGATTTGAGTGGTAGTTGCGAGAGGAGGAATGGTAGATTTTATCCATAAATTTCGGGCTAAAACTATGACGCCTGGCAAAATTTATGTCATGTGGGAAACTGCTCTTGGTTTGGTCAAAAAGAAAAACAAAGATTCACTTCAAGCCCTCTCTTGCGAAAAGGGAGCACGTACTGACCCATAGGAGTAACATTTCATTCAGTGCAGATTTACGTAAAAACAGCAAATTTGAACCAGACAAATCTATCTTGGATTATATTCTGTTGGAATATGACACTTAAACCCATGAGGATACACAGCCTGCATTGAAATTCATAAATCTTTCCAAGGAAATTTTTGAGATTCTTTCACGACTTAAAGTGTGTTATTAAATTTATTTCAAGCCCGAGTTTACCTCTGAAGGTTTCTGACAATCACGCTTGTTTATCATGAAAATTAATAAGAGTTGCACCGCAAATGTTATTGGAATCCCTCTACCGGGTTTCACACGAAATTTTTAAGAGTTAGATACTTTGAAATTTTCTGTTTATGATCACCACAATCTCTATAGGAAGAGGCAGGTCAGCTTCATTATACAGTTTCCAGGACGGTTTAAGGTACCTACATTTTCTTATAGATGTCATAAATCACTAGTACGCAGAATATCCTTTAATAAAAATCAAAAGTTTTTTGAGGGGTTGATGCCTGGCGATGCCTGGCAGACCTTGGCCTACAATTTAAAGCGGATGCCCAAAGCAACGCTACGATACTGATCTTCCAAGCTGGAACAACCACAATAACTCAAAGGCAATATTAAGAAAAACCAATAATCAATAAAAAACTTAAAATACTTATTTAAAATACTAATTTCTAAGAAATATTTCTTCCTCATATTTTATTTTTGAGCATGCTGGAGAGTAGAGATGGCATTCGGCATTCCTATTGCTCGGGAAAGGCTGTGGCCTGATGTCAAAAGCCAAATAAGAATTTTGGAACAAATTGTAATAAAATATTTCAAAACAGATTAATAACTCGGTTTATCTCGATACCTAAAAAAATAATTTAGAGCTTCTTGTCCTATGCTACGTTTTCCCAACAATCCTCAAATGCAGGAAACAATTTTCGGGTTTGGCTAAAATTGAATTTGGACGCATGGTAGAACTGAAGCAAAGTGGTAGAGCTGTTTCAATACCTGAAGTTTTATAGCGTCAGGAAATATGACACGAATCGTGCGGCCATCGTGAACTACGTCATCATGGACATAAACCGCGAGCTCCGATTACTTACTGATCGACAATAACTTTTCGGAAGAAAACTATCTGTTTATACAGAAACAGCTATGTTTACCATCATATGTACGTTTCATGACAGAAAGTTAAAGAGAGGGAACCATTATTTGTTCAAATTATTCACTTCCTAAAAGCGACTGCAATGAATCAGAACGGGAGCACACGATTTTATCGCTGGCCACTCAACACGGGAGCCTGTTTTCGCAACTGTAGTAACTTTATATACATTTGCCTCAGCGCCTATGCCGAGAGCGATGTACTTCATATTTCATTAACAATACATAATACTCTCAGTGTAAAGTTGCAGGGTCGTTAACAGAATGGAATTCAGACTCGAGAGAGAAACTATATCTCATTTCTGATGATCATACGAATGAAATATTTCGCCATCAGACGCGAAGTTCATTGTCCCCAAAGTGGTTTTATTACTAATACAGATTTTTTTTCTTATACATATTTTTGTAACCTATCGCTTTCACTCTCTCTTCAATGGATGGGGAAGAAATAAACAACAAATGACTGAAAAGAAGCAGTGACTGGGTCATTCATTATTGCGAAATATTAAATGTATGATAGCTAGGGATACGTAAATTTCGCATAAAAAATATCGAAATTGAGCAACAACAAAAAAAGTACAATATATAAAATTTCGCATTTATTCGAAAAAAAAATTGAATTAAAAAATTTCGCACTAAAAAAATTTCAATTTTACTTACTTGGATGGGTAAGTATCAAAATTCTTAGTTAAAAGCCAACATTGTAGTAGTCGCCACATTATGTTGCTTAAGTCATTGCCTTCTGTCATTAATGACTACGTTGTACATACTAAAATATCTCAGCATCTACTCTTAACGGAACTACAGAGGCTCGCATTTATTCGCTCATATCGGCAAATTTCGCATTTATTCGTATCTATTTCGTAAATAGGAAAATTACGCATCCCGAATGATAGAATCCCTCTGACAACATTTGATATGTTTTTAAAATTTGTTCAAACATTTGTCTAAATTCCATGAAAATTACGGACGTGAAGAAACTTGGGAAGAATTTTCAAACTAACGGAAAAGTTTACTTTTCCCTTTAAAAAATTATACGGCAGTATGAAAATATTTTCTTCCATGGCTCGTTGATAAAGTATCAGACCTTTTTTTTGCTTTAATTACAGCAATTATAAAAATCAAAACACCATAATGCGTCTATACTTCACGCATTATACTTGTCACTATACTTCTATAATGCGTCTTTTAACAGTAATAATACAGGGTGTCCGGGTTCCAGTAATCCAGTTCTCTCTAAGTGTTTCGTAGCAGCATATCAGGAGATATACGAATTGCTTGAATGATACGCTTCTTCAACTCATTCACAGTTTCAATTTTTTGTTTATACACAACGAATTTGACACAACGAATGAATCCCCAGGCAAAAAAAGTCTAATAACGCCTGATATGCTACGAAACACTTGGAGAGAACTGGATTACCATTTAGACGTTAGTCGTGCTAGAAAAGATGCAAACATCGAAATCTATAAACTATGATAGAAATCTATGATTGATATAAAAACTTGGTTAGATGTTCTTTCTATTTAAATAAAAAAAAAATTTAAATTCTAATGGGTAGTTCCGTAAAAATAAGTCATGACTTTTGGATACCTTTAGCCCGGACACCCTAATTATATACTTCAACGAATGTTTCATCTTTCAAATTCACAACTATAAGTTAGGGTACAAGAGTTAAAATATTTATATGATTTCTCTAACAAATAGCATGCAATTTTTCTATTTAAACAACTGTCATTGTTTTGAAGATGAAATTTGTTGAAATCATTGGCGAAAGCACGGTGGGGGGCAACAATCACCACACAGGAGGCCTACAAATCGCCAAAAGAAAGGCTAATTCCCAAGCAAATATTTAAAAACTCTTCTTTCCCCCTTAAAAGTAATTCTAATTGAGCTACATATTTATGGGAAAGTAAAACGTACGTCTTACTTTAGAATATTTTAAAAATACGAAACGAAAGGCATTTTATAACTATTTTTGTTGTCACAGATTATTTGTAACAGAATGCATAATACAAATATTATTGCACAATAATTAGGTTTGTAACTCTAAGAATCCCTAGAAACTTTCATAAAAGTTAGGACTAGAATAATAGATAACTGAAAAGCATTAAAAACATGTAAACTCTGTAAATTCCGTGAAAACCTCTTAACATTTAAAAAATAATTTACGAATTACGAAGCATACTAATATTTTTTTAACTATAATATTTTCGTAAGGTTTAAATATTTTTACATCATACAGTCATTTAGGCATTTACTATTTAAAGTTCAAAAGAAAATTTTAACGCATATGTTGCAAGACACCGAAAAAAAAATTAACTTACAATACTGTGAATACAAGACAGATAAGAAAATCTAACACGATCTCGAACAATTCTGCAAATATCTCGAACATCAGAAAACATTTTGCGTATTAACAATGAATTTTCGAAGAGTTTCTTCTTGCGGTGCTTACTTAAATAATTCCATTTCAGACGCAAGTATCGATCTGTAGTCATCACAAAAGCGTGAACTTCTAGATAAACAAAGTATCGGAAAAGTAATTTGGATAACCCGAGAGCAAAGCTCGAAAGGATGTTCCGAAAAATTAAAGCATTTCGTTACTTAAAAAGCTTGCGGTTCTTAAGACCAGCGTGGTAAATCAAAAGTAACTTACACGGTCGTAACGAATAAACAGTATTTAATACCTGAACGGTGTCAATAGAGTTCATCTTTCGAAAGTAAATAATAAAATTATAAAAAAATCACCGATAAAATTATAAAAATTGAAAAAGTAAATAAATTTTTTGGCATAAGTACTTAAAAAAAATAATACTATTAATTTAAACTACTATTATTAATTTAAAATTGTAATGTGCGGAGTAGCCGGGTTTACAGTATGCTCTGGGAACTACTTAAGAATTTGATATTTTGATTGCATAATTACGTACGATTTCAGTGGATTGTTAAATGGCTGAAAACAATGTATAACAACAAAACTCGATTTTGACAATGCATAAATCATAATGCTGAAATGTTGGTAAAAAAACACTATGCATCCGTATAAATAAAAACACGCCGACTCGTTTAAATTAGCTTATCCGCCGAATTCGAAAAAAGCATTACAAAAACAATTGAAATAAATTTGTTATTAAATAATATGGACTTCTAATATGTGCAATAGGAATGAATTCACATTCTAAGCATAAAAAGGGATATATATATATTTAACTATTGCTAAAAAGAATTATTTCCCATTTTGTTGCTTGCATAAAACTGGCTGACAATAGAAAAATATGTACGCATATTAAACAAAATGACCGTTATTCCAAAACATTAAAGCGTAAATTCAATAACATTTGCGCGATGAAATTATTTTCAGCGACCAACAAGCATGAATCTCGAGCTCATCATGCGCGTTCTCTCATTTACAATGATAAACAAATCAATAAAATTAAGGATTCATTAACTGATGTATGAAAAACAACTTCAGTTTAAATAATCGTGTTATTTTAGCAATGCGCCACAGTATTTTGTTTTTAGCTAATACACATGTTATAAACTAATACTAATATGTCATAAACTAATAAAACTTAATTAACGATCAATGAAAAACAAATACTATAACAGGATCGTTAACTTAACAGAAATCAGAATATACCAATATGTTATGAATTTACATAAAAATAAATATATACTCTTTTAATTAAATACGTTTCCAAAATTTTGACATTTTATGCAACAGATGAAATTTACAACATCAAATTACAGTACATATAGATATACCCATACTTTTATGAAACTTGACAGTTTTCGTTACTTTTAACCAATGTCATTTGCAATTGTGAGTCACACAAATTTGAAAATTTCTTCCACTAGCAAAAATGCACATCTGTTACCTAACCGATTTTTTTTTTTTTTTAAATTAAAGCTCTATACATAACACATTTCTCCAAAACATCCACTATGAAGTGCACCTGGTCTCAGTGCTAGTTTAAATAGTACATTCATAAGAATAGCACAACTTTCGTTAGTACAATTGCCTTCCTTGAAAATTCAGGGTCATTTGATGCACCTACAGAAATAAAGGCATCGAGCACCAGTGCTACTGCAAGCTACCGGATTGTATAAACAAAGATTTATAAGTGTCTTTTCTCTAGTGAGGGCGCCGACTTTGGTCGGTCCCTAACCCTAAAAATAAGCAGTTAGTTAACCTCACGCACGCCGAACACACCTGGAAAGACGGAAAATAAACTCACCTAGACACCGGTCGATAATGCTGAAGCTCACTAATCCTTCTAACATTCGAGAACTAAATCCTTCGTCGCTTGATGATAGTTAAGACCCCTCAACCAATTTTTGCTCCGTTCTGCTATTTAGAATGATAAACACTATCGTCCGCTCATTGTCAAGCCTTAGGACAAACTCTACTCCGCTTCGGCATCGCCTTTCAGTTGGCTGCAAGCAGCGTGACGTCACGAAGGAGCAATCCATAGCCAGCTGCGGGGCGGAAGGTAGCAGAAGGGATTTTTCGTATTTTTAATGGAGTTTAGTGTTTTTGAGCGCGCTAGAGAGACTTTGTTGAACTTGATGGCTTTTCCTCTCCCCCCTCCCTAAAATTAATTTTAAAGATAAATTCTGTTAAATACAAAATATATGCGGGAAAAGTGAAAGAATCTTTTTTGATGTTGCTATTTTTAGGCCGAATATTTCTACATGGGAAATAGCGTGCCTGTATCTGCTGTACTAGGTTATAGAAATAAATCGATGAGACATTCCCTTTTTTTTATGAAAGAAAAAAAAAGAGCAGAGAAAAATTGAGGTATCAAAAGTTCTGCTTCGCTTCTTATTTAATTACAACAAGATAATAAATATTTCATATTGAATAGGACGATGTTTGATTATTTCTGAATCTCTTCAGTGAAATCTATTTCTATTTATTTTTTAGCCCTGGTTTTATTTTGAAAGTATTGTAATAGCAACCACATTATTTCTTCAATCGTTCCAATTAAAGTCCGATAAGAATATTTAGGTATTATTACAAAGAAATAATTTCGAAAAACATTTTATAAATTCTGGAAACTTATATAAATAGGTAAAATTGTCCCGAAATATTAAACAAACATTTCAAAAGATATATCTGGATAGTTCATAAGGTAATCTGTCTTTAGATTTTACCTAAGTTAGTTTGAAAGTATTGTTTTGAAAGATTTTTTAAACTCTTCCTTTTCTATGGTAACTATGACAAAGTTTTGAAATTTAAAGCATAAACATGTATATTATGACAATATCTTTTACTAAAAAATTTTTTCTAGCATTTTAAATCTATTTTTCTCTTAATAACATGATAACAATATAAATATGTTAAAAACACGTTAGACTTTCGGGAAATTTGGTTAAGACAGGATACAAAATCTCAGAAATAAATAAAGGAAAATATCTAATGCGAGTTTTGCCAAGATTTCGTTTATATTTTTGTTTAAATACTGCAGGATACTACAAAGACTAAACTCTGACTATATCTGTTAAATAAAAAACATACATTTTTTTTTTTTTCATTGGAAGTGTTATTAAACGAGATGCCACGATTCCAAACCGAAAGTTTAGACCAGAGATGGCCCGTATAAGAAAGATTAACAGCCACCATGTAATGAAGGTTAACATAAGAGGATCAAATTTATAAAACTTTTTGCACTTCCTTTTTAAAAATCTTTGTTAAAAATGGGTTATCAGCATAGGCGTAGCGTGCTTCTAACTTTTTTTTCTTTGTGGGAGGGGGGGGGGGGAGGGGGCACGAATTGAATTTAGTTAGGGCCCTCTTCAGCTCATTGACTGCCGAAAGGGCCTTAAAATATAAAATGTTATGATTTTTTAAAATTAAATAACAATGGAATTGATGTTTGAGTAATATTCAAAAGTTATACAATGAGAAAATATAAATATAATATAAATAAAATGAAAAAAATAGCATCGAATTCTTGTTATGAATCATATCATTGTTAAAAACTATAGTAAGGCAAAAGACATAATCGGAATCTTCAGTTTCAGTTTGAAAAAGCGGGAAAAACCAACTTTCTTAAACGTTTTCTACAATTTTCCGATTTTAACCGAACGTTTATTAACGTTCGTCCTATTAATGTTTTAATTTATATCAAGTTAAGTTGGGAGAGGGGCACTTGCTCCCCACTGTATTCCTGTATCCAATAAGAATATATATATATACACTCATGACCATAAATTAAGGATAATTCAGAATCACACGGAAATCGAACTCTAAAGTAAAAATTTCACCTGTAGACTTATGACACACATCTTCAAGAATAATATGCAAATTACAGGAAGCCACCAGATGACGCCGATAGTACGTCACAGTGACGAGAATGTAAGAGAGGGGTATATAAGGAATGGTGGCAAAGAAGTAAAATTGTTCACAAGAGTTCTGTAAGCCGCTCAGTGCCATAACCGAATAGTTATGACACAGAGGACGCATGTGGATAATTTTTTACGTGGTAGAATTATCGGCCGCTTGGAATGTGGGCGTACTCAGACAGGGTCGCCCAGAGGGAGGGGGGGGGGGCAACTGGGGCACTTTGCCCCAGCCGGAGGCACTTTGCCAACTGCCGGAGGGGCCCCAAAATTTTTTTTAAAATTTATTTATTAGATTTCCTCGGAAAGAAAATTCTGAAACTTGTACCGTACTTCAAAATTCAAAATAATCTCCTGAAAAAACGAGCTCCCCCAAAAATAAAAAATTTATTTTCGATAAATCAGATTTCTTGGGGCCCCCAACAGAAGTTTGCCCCAGGCCCCGTAAAGTCTGTGGGCGGCCCTGTACTCAGATGGAACTTGGAATTGCCCAAAGTGTCCTCTCTAGGCTTTGGCAGCGATTCCAAGATGATGGAAATGTCAGTAGACGTTACAGCACATGTCGCCCCCGAGTTACAACGCCGAATGAAGACCGGTATTTGGCAGTAACTGCCAAAAGAAGCAGACGAAGCACAGCATCCGACCTGTCTCGTCAGCTATCTGCATCCACGGGTACCACAGTTTCAAGGCAAACCGTGCACAGACGTTTGGGAAATATTGGTCTATATGCTCGCAGGCCTGTCAGATGTGTTCCGCTCACGGCAACTCACTGCCGGCAGCGATTAGCCTGGAGTAGAGAACATGCAATGTGGACATCGTCACAGTGGGCTTGTGGGATGTTTTCCGACGAGTCCAGGTTTAGCTTGCTGTCTGATTCACGTCGGACTTTCATATGGAGAACGCCAGGTACCCGTTACAACCAAGACAACATCATTGAACGACACCGTTACGGTGGTGTAGGATTGCTCGTTTGAGGTGGAATTAAACTGGGCTCCAGAACAGATCTGCATGTTCAAATCGGAACTATGAACGGCCACATTTATCGGGACATCATTCTTGAACA
This sequence comes from Dolomedes plantarius, assembly GCA_907164885.2. Classification (NCBI taxonomy): domain Eukaryota; kingdom Metazoa; phylum Arthropoda; class Arachnida; order Araneae; family Dolomedidae; genus Dolomedes; species Dolomedes plantarius. Next base: position 92,194,827 of record OU015496.1, read on the forward strand.
ACATGTACGTTTTTTTAGAGGTGCCATGGGCGCAGAATTTGTGCTTATGGATGACAACGCCCGTTCTCACCGAGCAAACATCGTAAACGAATGCCTTCAATCTGAGGATATCACCCGTATGGAATGGTCAGCATTGTCACCTGACTTGAATCCGATAGACCATGTGTGGGATGTGCTTGGCCGACGAGTTGCAGCCCGTCAACCACCTCTTACATGTGTTCCGGAACTTGGGCGAGCATTGCTTGCTGAGTGGAGTAATCTTCCCCAAGATCAGCTCGATAATTTGATACTCCGCATGTCTAGCCGTTGTACGGACTGTATTTCATCGCATGGGAGACATACAATGTATTAACCATCATACCAACCATGTAATATTAAGTTTTTGTAAAGGAGATATTTTTTGCAATTGCTCCAAGGAGCAAAAATCGTAGTTTTTATGAATGGTGTCATATATACACCATCTTTTTTGTTCTTTATCTTTTGTTTAATAAATGGGCTTTATGAATAAGTCACGTTTGCTTTGTTTCTGAACCTTTATCTGCCGGAGCTGGCATTATCCTTAATTTATGGACACGAGTGTATATATATATATATATATATATATATATGCGTGTGTGTGTGTGTGTATCTATGTATGGGTGGGTGTATGGGTGGATGTACTGTATATTTATATGTATCATGACCATCATACAATCTCATGATAAAAAATACTAAAAAATTTTTGCTGATTGTATTGATTAATTTTCTCAATCAGTTGCTTTTGATGAGAACGTGGTCTATTTAGTTGCATCAATAAAGGAAAAGTTATTCACAGCAGCCTGATGCCTACTCAAAAGGAGGGTGCTTAAATGAATAAATTTTCCGTTCTCATGATAAATGTAACAGAATTTCGCCGGAGGGCGAAAAACAATATACACGAGATCACCAACGGCTGAACGAAGCCATCCTTTCTTATCTTCATCACAGTATCAGCAACTAAAGTAAACGTAAAAACCCTCAAATACTATCACGTGGCGACTTCAGTTCTTCCGCGCTATAAAATTTTCTCACATTTTGCCGAGCTGTTTTTCTTTACATTCTTTTACTAAGAGTTGTCTCGTTTTAAATCAATGATGGGAATACACTCATAAAAAGTGAACTACATACAACGTAAATCTACCGGTTTATTTTACCCTGAAACATCAACACAATATTCTACTGTCCAACGAGATATAAACAATGTCATGTTGAAATATCTTATATTACCCTTATATAAATCTTATATGATTTTGTTGAGGCTTCTTTTCGTTAGCTATAGTGAAATCGCTCAGATCAATGGACGAGAAAGAAATTTATTACTGGGTTGATTTTTTAATTTTTCTTTTAAAGAAACGTGATTAATATTTTAAAATTGGAATTATTCGGAGGGAAAATGTGGTATGCTGTGTTTTAGATGTTTATAATTTCTTTGGTGGACGAAATTTCTAAAATGAATAAGACAGCAGAGTAGAAAATTTCTTTCTGTATTACGGATTACAATTAAATAATTTTTTTAAAACTTTAAATCCAAGTCGATAATCATTAAAAAATTTTCTTCTTAAGTTAACAGTGAGCTCAGCGAATCCAATAAAACTACCAATCAGCAGGTGTGATATAATTTATTTACAAGAAAGCTAGATAAATAGGAGAAATACTTTACAAGTCGCAGGTTGTTGCTGGAACAAGCGTTTTCAACACACTCGAGAGCAGGGGTTCCCAACCTTTTTCCTTCATAGACCCCTTTTATAAGAATGATTTTCTCCATCGACCCCCTCACATTTTTCTCTATTCTATAATATGCAGTATACAACATAATTATAATACTAATAATTGCACATAAAACCTTAAAGATAACAATTTGACAAATATGAACAAAAAATTAGAAAAAGTGGTTCATTAGGTTTATTTTTGATTATTTTTGTACTATTTTAATTTTTAATTTCACAAATATAAACAAGATTTCAAAAACACATATTGTAATTGCACAAAAGTTCGATTTCAATTAATGTGGCAGTCGTGCTTGATGCATTGATACAATTTTTTTTTTAATGTTTGGCCTGAAATTGCTTATCATCGTATAGTCACAATAACTAACATAACGAACATAAATATATATTTTACTAAACAATTTTACTGACTTATATGTAATTATAATATAATTTCATTCGACACATACACAAAAGCGTCATGACATTCGACTTTAGATGGGTGGATCCCTCCGCCCTATGCAAATCTATATTTATACATACTAAAACGGATTTTATTATCTAATAATTACATTCCTTAAAAATTAAATTTTAAAACAGAAAAATTTATCATCGACTCCCAATAGACCCCTGGAATACTATAGACCCTTCTTAAACTTCCATCCTTTTTACCATGTTTTTATTAACTTGCTTTCTTGTTTGTGTGTTTATCAAGTACAAATCTTGCAATCGATTTTTAACTAACTTCCTGACTAAATAGACATTTGAAACTTTTAGAATAGCTCAGAACACGATGACAATGTCTTTTTTAAATACTTTTAGCCATCTTTAAGCAGAATTAAATTATTTTTCAGTTATTTTCAGTTAATTTTGTTTTGTAGACTGGTGCAGCCATCTATTGGCCGGAACGGGAACGAAAAGTTATATGCAAGTTAACTTCCAATTAACTTCATTTTATTTCAAGTTGATGGGATAATTCATCAAAAAACATTTAAAAAGTATTTATTAATACATAGAATTGTCAAGTTTATATGATCCAACAGAAAATTTAAAAACATGGTATATAAAAAGTTCTTTTTATCTTGTAATTATTAAACTTCACCCCAAGGGGTCCACCTAGACGCCGTTTGGAATCCCTGCTCTAGAACATAGAAAGGGCTGGTAGAAAAATAGAAAAGATCGTTCGTTGGTTTTACTTTATTTCAGTTGAAGTAAGAGGGTTCTATAAGAAAATATGAGGCTATGCACTAGCACATTAGACGTCACAATTCTTTCCTCCGTACCACATTTCTCAATGGGAAGCTCGTACATCATCTGCAAAATTTGCATTTTTTCTTTCATTTTTGTTGAACACAATTCCTGTGTATGTCAGGCGTCCATATAGTATGGGGGTTAGCTTCACAAACTTCAGCCGCTGTGGTCTGTGTTCACATCCTGGCAAAGGCATTACATATGCTTCTTTCATCGGGCAAAGTGTGGCTCACCTCTTGGGTGTTAGAGAAATACAGTACCAACAAAAATTTACAATACCAACAAAAATTTCGGTGTATACGCATTTGTCTTGAAGATACTGCATATGGGGCCAAAAAACAAAATAATCTCTAAATATTAATTCTAAATTTTGTTGTCCCATTAAAATTCGAAAATATTTTTATTAATATTATTTCGGGGGTCAAGAAATCCCAACTGATCCACTGTACTTAACTTACCGGGGGTAATCTTGTGGTTAAGATTCGGTAGTGAGGTGTTTGGATCGAATCCCGACAGGCGACGATGATGGCCCTCGTGTCTACGCCGGTCATGGGTGCGTTTAATCTGTAGATCGGAAATTTCCTCCGTGAGGTTTGTAAGGGTGGAAAGAGTATATGAGCCCAACAGATGTAGTACCTTGGGGGTGCTCGGTCTATACCAACGGTGGGCAAATGCGGTTCTTCGTTGAGTCAAGTGCGGCTCCCATTAAAGTTTAGTTTAATTTTTTTTTTTACTGAACCGATTGTAGTGCGCGTGTGCTCAAACCATATTAGCCAGTCCACATGCTGTCGAAGGTTGTAGTAGAGGTAGTTGTAATTCAGCGATGAAAGGGGATCAGACATTGCAAATGCTGCACAAAGCTTCTTCTGATTGAATTTTTGAAACTCGTGTCAGAATCAAAATATCCAAACTTAAAGAAAGCTGCTTGTCGTTTTTTTGGTACAACATATTGCTGTGAATCTTTGTACACCACAATGAAGTTTGTGAAGTCGAAACATCGTTCACAGTTGACCAATCAACATCTTACAGAAATTCTAAGGGCAGCTTTAAGTAATTTTACGCCAAATTTTAAAAATTTGGCCAAAGATTGACGTTAGATGTAATTATACTTTTTATTAATAGATATATTTTTGTTATAATTGGTGTTTGTTATGTTTGATTTTTATTATATTTGAATTTTATTACTAAAATTTTGAAATAATTATTTTCTTTTTCATAAATATATTATATATGTTCTTATATGTGATTTGTGAAAATATGCAATCACATTAAATAAAAGATTTTGAATTTTTGTATCTACGTGGGGCTCTTTATAAAATATAAAAAACCGGATTGCGGCTCCAAAAGAGAGCCGCAAACAATTGGGAGCAATGTTGGTTGTTCACCTATACGGTGCTACGATGCTCTGTTTACAAGAAACCAACAAATTTCGGGTCGTTTCAGTGGACGAATATAGAAAGACAATGTGCTTACCACTTTGGAAAGTAAAAAAAAATTAAAATTGTTTTAGGTAGTCTCTTATAACGCAACTACAGCGGGTTATTAACGTAGGATTACTTATCGTTGCTTACCTCTTTTGTATGTGTTATGTATATATGTATCTATATATGTGTACGTTTGCTGGCCCTGATTTTCCATTAGACCCGGTAGGTCCAGGCCTACGGGCCCCCGAATATTGGCCCCCCCAAAAAAATTTTATTTTAAAAGAAAAAAAAATAATTCCCAATTCAAATATTTTTTTTTATTTTACCTTTTCAATAGTAATTTTTTTATATATCCTTTAAAATTTGATTGTTTGGTTCATAATATGTATAGTTATATGTATAGTTCATCATATATATGTTATAGCGTATGTATGTATGTTATATGTATGTTATAGCGTATATAGGGATTAATAAGTTTTTCTGGTTGCATTGTATTGGTGTTTTAATGATGAAGTTAATATGTTGTATTGCTTTTTGTTATTTGATAATGTTCTAGGCTTCTACGCGTCAAATAGACAATTCTTGGTAAAATGGTACTTTCACGATGATTCATGATTATTTTTTTTGTGTCAATTTTGGAAAATTTATGCCCACATCAGTGTTAGGCCCCCCCCCCCCCCATCCCGAGTTGTGCCTATAGTCAAGAATTTTCTAAATTGGGCCCTGTACGTATGTATATATATACATATATGTATGTCAAAATTTTAACGCATTTTGGTACTTTTCTGTTTAACTGTTTACTGCTTGTCGAAGCGATACAGACTGGGTTTGGCACGCTGCAAATATTATAACTCGCGACGACGGACGGTTTTAGCGTCTGAAATTTTGCTTTCCGAAACACCGCTATGGAAGAACGTAATCCTACGTTAAAAAGCAAACAAAAACCCTATAAGCATTTTTAATTTTTCGAATTCTTTTATTGTCAAATTCAGAGTACTTCTTCCCCTGAGGACATAGTATCTCGACTAGTTATTCAAGTCCACAGATTCAAATCTAATTAGATTCCACGGTCATGGAACAACTGGCATACAGAGTATCAAAGTAAAGCTTTCCCTACTTAGAGAATTCAAGTTTTCTCACTTTTACCCCTTACAGAAAAAAAGTAAGCATTTATAGTTCCCCCTCCCCTCACTCAACAAATTTAATATTCATCCTTTAAATCTAACTTCTTATCACTGATTTTATCCCATTTCTCTTAAATTTAATGCTAATGCAATAACAGATAGAAACTGAGTAAAAGCTTTTTAGTGCATGGAACTAAATTAAAGCTGAAAGAAAGGGGATAAAATGTTACCTCAATTGTGCCCTGCAGGAATTTTCGATGAAAGAGGGCAAAAGATGAACGCTTGTTGTTTTATCCTCGCTTAAGCCCTCTGGAGAATTTTGTAACATTTTCTCCGCAAGAATAGCTAAGAGTTCAAGTAGAATGTATAGTTCAAGTTCGAAAACGTACTTTCTTTTTATTTTTCAAAAGTAAATGTAAAGCGGATTAAAATTTGTATAGTGTACACAAAAGGCACAAGGCACTAAGTCACAATTATTAAATTTTATAGGAGAGCTTATTGAAATTCACGTAATGCACGTTAACTCCATAAAAGCATGGGACATGGTGCAGTTTCCAACTGGTTAAATCGCTTACATATAAGCGTACGAGTTAATGCTTTGTAGCAAAGGGTGCAACCTATAAAAACAGCAACTTCTAAAAATAAAATTTAGGTAGTCTCTTCTAACGAAACTACCGCGGGATATTAACGTAGGATTACTTATCGCTGCTTACCTCTTTTGTATGTATATGTGTATGTATGTGTTATGTATATATGTATATATATATATATATATATATATATATATATATATATATATATATATATATATGTACGTATGTATATATATACATATATGTATGTCAAAATTTTGACGCATTTTGGTACGTTTCTGTTTAACCGTTTACTGCTTGTCCAAGCGATACAGACTGGGTTTGGCTCGCTGACAAAATTATAACTCGGAAGGTACGGACGGACGGTTTCAGCGTTTGAAATTTTGCTTTCCGAAGGACCGTTATGGAGGAACGTAATCCTACGTTAAAATGGACTTGGTGCATTTTATCTCCGGTGGACAGAATATATATATATATACAAATATGCGCTCAATAGACAAATTACAAAAATGAGTGATAGATGTACTTCATACCCATAAATGTTAGGACATTTTTACATTATGCAAGAACGACCACGTCTCCTGATAGGAGAGGATGGCAAACAGGCAGAAATTTTCAATTTTGCTATACGTATGATATTTGACTATACATCAAGTCGGTTCTTTCCCTGTATCTTAACAGAATCAAGCTTTTCCACCTAAAACAGATTGTTCACTCTATTTTTTAATAGACGGTGATGCCATGTGTTTTATTTGTGTTTAAAACGAACAATTCAATAACCACCTAAATTATAGAAATCCATTCCTCTTAAAAAGTATTATACTTTATAATTCGAAAATATTGTATTTGGAAGCGGAACTTTGTTTCCTTACACATTTCAATAACCACCTAAATCATAGAAATCCATTCCCCTTAAAAAGTGTCATACTTCATAATTTGAAAAGATTACATTTGAAAGCGGAACTTTGTTTTCTTATATCAGATTTCAATAACCACCTAAATTATGGAAATTCACTCCCCTTAAAAAATTATTACCCTTTATATTTCGAAAAAATTACATTTGAAAACGAAACTTTGTTTCCTTATATTTCATTTCAATAACCACCTAAATCATGGAAATCAATTTCCTGAAGTATAAAGTATTCTACTTCATTATTTGAAAAAATTGCATTTGAATTGAACTTTGTTTGCCAATAACACATATTAATAACCACCAAAATTATGGAAATCCATTCCCTCTACAAAGCATTATGCTTCATAATTCGAAAAAATTGTATTTGAAAGTGGAACTTTGTTTCCTTATATCACATTTCAATAACCACCTAATTCATGGAAATCAATTCCCCTTAAAAAATGTCATACTTCATAATTTGAAAAATTACATTTGAAAGCGAAACTTTGTTTCCTTATATCAGATTTCAATAACCACCTAAACTAATGGAAATCATTCCCCTTAAAAATTATTACCCTTCATATTTCGAAAAAACTGCATTTGAAAGCGGACCTTTGTTTCCTTATATCACTTTTGAATAATCACCAAAATTATGGAAATTCATGCCCTTTTAATGTGTTACACCATATTTAAAAAAAATTGCATTTTTAAAATGAACTTTGTTTCCCAATAGAACATTTCAATAACCACCAAAATTATGGAAATACATTCCCCTTTAAAAAGTATAAAACTTCACATTTCGAAAAGAATTCATTTGAAAACGGAACTTTGTTTCCTTTAATCCCGTATTTAATTACGCGAATCAAGGAACATTTAATTATGTATTCATGCTTTTAAAACTTTTTAAAAGAGCAATGAATATTAAACTTAGTTTTTCTGAAAGTCCCGTCGTCAACACCGAGTACCAAAGTTTATCATATTCTTCGCAAAACGATTTTTTTCTCATTATTTAATTATTAATCTGATATTATTTGACTATTAAATTCAGGAAATTAAAAGGAAGAAAGTAATTAAAAATTTCTTTAAAAAAATCGTTTTGCAATTATTGCATTCCAAATGAATAAAAATGCAATACCATTTTATTTAAAGAACCTTCTGATAACGTTTCTGCTTTGAAATGAAATTTTCTTTAAATATGAGAACTGGCCTTAGTCGAGAGAAATTAAATTTTTCTTTCAATATGAAATTCAGTTATATCGGGAGCAGATCCAAACTAAAGAAATGAATATTCATCTAAACAATTTCATTTATATATTGGCCTGCTGTCAATAACCTTTATATAGCAGATGTTAATAACATATTTCTATGAACTTGGACACATGTGTTGCTCATAGTCTTCCAGCCTCAATAGAAATAAAACATCAAGAGGATCAATTATCAACATTAATCCTTATCGAAGGGTGTCGTAGCTAACATAGTCTGTTTTAGATGTTTTACGAAAGCGACATGTGAATTATTTCCCCTTCTTAACAGTAAAAGACTATTAACGACCATAATTACATCTACACTTTTCATCTCTTTCCCTTTACTAGCAATTGTTTCGGCACCAGAGCTTTTTCAAACACTTTGTGAATGCATAATTCATAGCTTCGTGCAGTTTTCCATAATTTATTATATATATGAATGACTCGAAATTTTATACTATTCCTAATAAAATTATTTCATAGGTTTTAAATAATTTATAATTTTTATTGCACACGCATATTTTTTTTTAAATTGATAAATTATTACAATAAAATTATAAATAAATAAAAAATTTAATGCAATATTTGAGCCTGATGAGATTATTTATGCAGCTATGCTGAATATTTGACTCAAATAAAAGTAATAAGGTATATCAATGCATAATTTGTTTGCATGTATGATAAATATTTTGCCGTACATATGAAAAACTCGTAAATAACTCTTAATTACAAAGGTATCAAGTAATATATAGTTTAAATTAATAGCGCATGTTTAAAAGCAAAATTGACAGATACAATTAATTATAATGAAATTATAAATAAATAAAAGTTTTAATACAGTACTTAAGCTTGATGTTATTTGCAGCTATATTAAAAATATGATTTGAAGGACTAATAATATACATCAGTACTTAGTATCTGTACCATTAAAGCAGAATTACTAGAAAGTGTTATACATATATATATATAAAGATAGATATATACAAAAAGTGCCATAACTAGCCATTCATGTGCCCTGTTCAAGAATTTGCATTTGGGCCCCTTAATTAATTAGGTTTGGAAAAATAATAAAACAAATACGGAATTTTGGGCATCCCATCCAAGTGGGCTCTGTGCAGGTGTCCCTGTTGCCTCTGCCTAATTACGGCACTGTATATATATATATATATATATATATATATATATATATATATATATATATATATATATATATATATATATACTAGCTGAAAACCCGCGCTTCGCTACGGAGTACATTGAAATTAAATACAACGGTCAATGTATGCAATTAATTCCAAAAAAAAATAAATATATATATATTTATAATAAATACGATGATCAATGTATACAATTGACGTAAAAAAAAACATACTTATAAAAAAATCGCAAGGGATATTTTTATAGACAAAATAAAGTCCAATCGTCTGCCGCATTAGCAAGAAAAAAATATTTTTTTGTCTATTTTTTTTTTTGCACGTGACGATAAATTTATTTAAAGTACCAGAAAAAGAAATCACGTGATCAGCATTTAATAAATTAAATTCTAAAAATTAATCTTTAAAAATTCACCAAAAATCAGGAAATGGAGGCAAAAATTCGAAAAAAATTTCATTTTGAAGGAATTTTTATGATCTTTCTCGTGATATAAATTTTATAACCCTCAATGTATTATTTTAAATGCAAACGTAAAAACAGTTTAAAAAACAGCTTAAAAATTTTATTTAAAAAAATCTAAGAAGAATTTTTTCAAAAATCTTTCTTAGTGCACCCCTACACCACAAGAAGAATCGCCATGCAAAATTTCAGCCCTTTAGGTCCAGCGGTTTGGTCTGTGCTTTGTATGTCAGTCAGTTAGTGAATGAATGAATGAATGAGTCAGTTACGGAACTGTTTTATATATATAGATAAGAAATAGTTGATAGAGAAAACCAGTATTAGCACTAAAGCTACTTGCAGCCAGGAACTAAAAACATGAAAAGAAAAGTATGAAAGAGGTTTTAGACAGCATCTCTTCGTCAGCGGTGTCAATACTGTCTAAAAACCAATGGATTGTTTCCGATGAGTATGATCTATACAATAAACACACTCAGACACCGTACAATCTATGAAAAATAGAAGAATTGAATAAAAATTGAATTAAGAGTTACTTAACCAAAGAACACCAATCCTGGCGCTAGACAGAGTGGAAGTTAAGAACATGTAACCGCAAGATGACTGACGTCACAAAACTTGCAACCATGGAGATTATGGAAACTCAGTTACAGACTTACTATGGTTACTGTATTTTAGGACTATTAAACCATTATTAATTTAGTTTTTTATTATTATTACTAAGAGTTATTTTTATTCTTATTTTTATTTTTACTTATGATTTTTATTTTATTTTTTATTTTTAGTAGTTATTTTTTCTAATTTTTATTTTTTATTTTTAGTAGTTATTTTTTCTAATTTTTCTCATTATTATGTTTAACTTATTAAATGCAACAGAACAAACTATTCATTAAAACTAAAACAACCAATTATGTGTTTGGATAGACATTCTGGATAATTATTACGTGTTAGCACAGCTTTCAAGTCTAAAATATGCTTATTCCTATTGTCATTAGAACATAGCCTATTTATACGAGCTAACTGATTTACAATAATGTTATTAAAAACAGATTTATGTAAACAGGTTAGGTAATTTTGAAATTTAACATTATTAAAATTATAGTCAGATCTTTTGTCGTATAAGTCAAAAGTAAATTTGCTGTGAGAATTTAATTTAATGTTAATATCTAAAAAGTTTACATTAATATTATCATGGCTACTTTTAATTAGTTCCAGATTAGGACGGTAAAAATTTAAGTCTATATGGTTATCACTTTTATTAATTACTATTATATCATCTATATACCTAAATATATTGTAATTGCAATTTTCTATATTATTAATTTAAAAATAATGTAAGTATAAATTTGCTAGCATACTTGAAGCATTACCACCTTGTGGTACACCTTTGGACTGTAAGTATATACTATTATTATGAACTATGTAATTATGTTTAGTTACTAAATCTAGGAGCCTATTGAAACGAGTTAGTTTAATTTCGTTGCCTAAGTATTGTATATTATTTTGTACTAACATTATGATAATTCTATTTAAATCAATTATATCGATATTATTAAATAGATCTTTAAAATCATAAGTTACTACAGTTTTACAATTATCTAATGTTTGTAGTTTTCTAATAAGACTAAAGCTATTATCAATTATATCGCAAACACCAGATGTTATATTTTTATAGATTAATTTAAGGTAATTTAATAATATTACACTTGCTTTAGTAGCATAAGTGTTGTGACCACAGGTTACTGCACTAAAAGCAATAGGTGTTTTATGAAATTTAGGAACTAAAGTAATATATGGAAAAACATAATTGTTTGATGATATACCTAGTAGTTTATATTTTGCTATTATTTTCTTAATAATAATACTAGTAGTTTCTCTTAATGGCTGAAAAAAATCATTATTTTCTAGCTGTTTTTTTTAAACTTATGGCAAAATATTTTTTATAAATAATTGCATAGTTGTTGGCTGCTTTATCTAAATAAGTGATTATAAAGTCTTCTTGTAATTTTGTTATAGCATCTTTCAAGTGTTTATAGGGATTGTTAATGTTATTACTATTATTGGGTAGTTTAGTATGCACAAGTTTTAGTAAATTAATTTTCCATTGGTTGAAGGCTTCTGTAGGTATAGAATAATTAATTGCTATTTTGTATATAAATTTATCTAAATCAGCATTTAAGAAACTTATTATTTTCTTCTTATTATTAGTACTAGGTAATCTATACTTAAATATATATATATATATATATATATATATATATGTATATATATATATATATATATATATATATATATATATATATATATATATATATATATATATATATATATATATATATATATATATATATATATGCACACTATGAAATTTTTCTATGGCGGCCAGTAATGATTCCAAAAAAAAAAATAAAAAAATGCGGCCGTTTTGAGGGGGGGGGGGCGGTTGAAAAGAGGTTTTTTCCATAACATTGCATCTATGGGGGTCTTTAACCGGTTCTGAACAAAATATGTCCTTATAGAAGGTCACCATTGAATAAGGGTGGACGGCTAGGCAATTTTTACTATATATATATATATATATATATATATATATATATAAAATCAGAGCTCTTAATCTCTTGAAGCTCGATACCTCGAATCTAATATAATTCTGACGTTCAAAATAGTAAAAGCCGAAAGACAAGTCCACAACAAGCGTGACATCATGCACACTAAAGCGATGACATCACAGTGATGATGAAGACAATTGTGAGCAAACGCCCCGATCTGTCGCTTCTGATTTCAATATGACGTCACCGACAGAATTCGCGCCAAATCCCAGACTCTCTTTTTCTAGAAATAGTCATCCCAATTGCTGAACTTATGAAATAAGGAAAGTCTTTCCGTTTTTCGTTACGACTTCCTTAATAAGTCAACGCTTTTGTCATTATTGTCTTTTTTGATGTTTTCTTTTCAGTCAAAATAAAAATTTTGCTACGTATGAGGTATGTCGATCCCTAGCCCGCAAAATATGTAGGCTGGAAACGCGATACTGAATCCTCGTTGTGGTTTTTGCTGTGTGTTTTTAATGTGGGTGGTCGGATACTGAAAGCAGAATATCTACAATAATTAGCTGGTGTTTTTGTACATTATTTGGATTCCTCGGCACGAATTATAAAACTGCATGTTTCGTTTTGCTTTGTGGGTAGAGTTTATAATTTGTATCCCGTATGAATATAGAAAATTAAGTGGTAGGGTTTATAAGGGAAATTATGTTCTAAAGCAGTGGTTCGAAATCGTTTTTCAACCGTGACCCATCTTTAAGAATAAAAAATTCCGGGACCCCCAATGAACATTATTTGGTAGTAGCAATTTTTTAAAAAAAAAATTAGGAAAATGTTAACAAAAAAATAGAAAAAATAAATAAGCAAATTTTTACAAACTATTTTAAAATTTTTACTTATTATTAAAAAATTTTTTACTTTTAAAATTTTTTGCTTATTTATCGTCATGGCGTAGCATACTTTTAGAGGAACCCCCCCCCCCCAAAAAAAAAAAAAAAAAAAAATAAATAAAAATAAATAAATTAAAAAAAATTAAAAAAAAAAATCGTCAATAACTAAAATTTCCTCAACCATTTTTGAATTAAATTCTTTAAAAACTTCCATCTCAATTAGCGTAATGGTTAAACTTTATCTTTTACTGTATTTAATATTTTTTGTCAATTTATTTCGTTGTCATGCACGCGACGCAAAATTAATTTAAAGTATCAGAAAAAGAAAAGAAATCTCGTGATCAGCATTTAATAAATTAAATTCTAAAAATTAATTTTTTAAAAATTACCAAAAATCAGAAAATGGAGGTAAATATTTTAAAAAGATTTTAATTTAAAGAATTTTTTAGGATCTTTCTCGTGATATAAATTTTCCCACACAACCACACAGAGCTAATGGTCGTCTATTAGAGCTCGAAATTCATCCATGACATCCAGGACGTACTGTAGAACTCTATAAGATGAAAAAATGGATGTCTAATAGTCGTGCTTCATTTCGACGTCTATTAGACGTCTAAGACGTATAAATAAATAATCCAACAGAGATAGATAAAAATAATACAAAAATAGACAAAAAACAAACAGAAATCAAGCACTCTGGGCATCCACGCACCAACGGCAAGATTCTGTATAAGTGCCGGAACTGAGCCATAAAACAACGTTTTTAGAAATTCTTTTTGTGGTAGGTGGGTTACAACCCCCTACCACAAGTCAGTAATAAAATGTAGTTAGCAATAAAAATTAAATTTGTAGGTGGGTTACAACACCCTACCACAAGTCAGTAATAAAATGTAGTCAGTAATAAAAATTTAATTTATTTCATACTTTTACCTTTAAGGAACTTTACCATGTTTCCTTATCTTTCAGTTGGAGGAGGACATGGAAAATTAGTGGCAGTGGCATTTGAGAAATCATTTTTGAGCTCAGTAAGAGATTCAAAATACTTATTTGTTTCAATTTTCTCATATTTCTTAACGTAGTACTCCAAATTTGTAAAATGGCCAAAGTTACATCCTTTTATTTGGGTCATCCACAAATTTAATTTTGATTTAAATGCGCTGATACTTCCTATTAATTCAATAATAGTTCTTCCTTTTCCCTGAAGTTCAAGACTGAGTATATTCATTTTAGTTGTTATGTCTGTAAGAAAGGCTAAATCACATAACCAGCTATGATCACTAAGTTCTACATAATTTTCGTTTCTAGACTCTACAAACTGTTTTATCTCTGGAAGAAGCTCTAAAAATCGTTCCAAGACTTTTCCCTTACTAAGCCACCTTATTTCAGAATGTAACATTAAAGTATTAATTGAAGCGGAAGATTAATTTTTGTAATATGATTTTTAATAACTTGGTATATGTCGTACCCACGTGTATTCCTTTTAATGGCAAAACTGACAGTATATCTTCCTTTGCTGAGCAATCTTTGAAAACCATCCTTATAAAAATATTTATTTGTGCTACATTACAGATATCTGTTGATTCATCACACTGTAAACTTAGAAAACACATTTTTGCAAATCATCTTTTAATTGTTATCTGATATTCACAGATATTTCTTCTATTCTACAAGTTACTGAATTTCTGGATAATTGAATTTCCTGGATAGCTAACATAATTTCATTCTTATTTTTAAATTATTGAAATAATATCTCTGATGCAGCAAGCATTAATTCTTTAATTATGTTACCATTCATAAAAGGTTTTTTGTGCATTGCAAGTATATGTGCAATCTTAAACGATGCAATAGTAGCAGCTTTTGCCGTTATGAAGAGAAAATATTCCTGGTCAGTGGTGTAACAATTAGATAAAACCGAAAACTATACAAATAATCAACCAAATTAATACCTACAGTTAATGTATTTCTCTGTATACATATATCTATTAAACTAAAGAAATGTCTGAAAGAGGCAATAAAACTCCCTCTTCAAACGATGGAGGAGCTTTCAAAGCATGAGCAGGAGCTACACAATGACACCAAAGAACCGTTGGATAGTATATTATTATTTTATTATTACTCTTTAGTAAGATAAATATTTGAGAGCAGACTAATATAAAATACACACTCACAAAATTAAAAGATTGCCTGAAGAGAAACTTACTGAAATATCAGCGAAATTGTAGATCAGCAATATTTTCCTATTCGAGTTCATAGAAAAATTTTATGGTAAAGAATTAACATTAATTGTTCATTTTAATAGACAAGTTTTTGAGTGTTATGAAATATATTCTAGTAAATATAATGTATATGTTTTGTGAATTCATATTTATATTCTAAGTTAAATTTTTTTTTAGTATGAAGTAATTACTCAGACTAGTGGCATAAGTGTGGGAAACAAGGTACGGCGGATGCTGCCAAAAATACTGACGAATGAATTAGAAACAAAATTTAGCTGGTTGGGCGCAATTGAAAAAGCTTTCTGCAACTTAAAAATTTCTCATCTTATATTTAGTAAGCAATTATTCAAATTTTTTTTATTATTTCATTAATATGTCTATTTAGAATTTAATCGTTTTCATCCTTTGAGTTTAGCTATTTTTATTTATACCTAAAATTATGTTTCATTTTTAGATTAATATTATATATATATATATATATATATACAGGTAACCCTCCTATAACACGGTAGATAGGTTCCTATAGAAAATGCCATGTTGTGTGAAACCGTGTTATGTGAGATCCAGAGCCAGTACAAAAAGGGAGGTTACATTCTGAAATCTTATTCCGAAAACTTCTTGTAATTTTTTTAGTGTTAAATTATTAACTTCACAATCTTCATCAGTACTATTGTCCTCAGAATCGATTTGATTTACAGCTTCGGATACCATTTCCATCAAATCGACTTCGTCAACTTCTTCTTCCACTAATAAATCTTGAACTTCCTCAATAGCCATATCCACAAAATCTTCGCCTCCGATTTATTTAGCTAGTTCTAATATGCCACCAATTTCATTTTCTGACAATTCTATTTCAACTGAAGATGGCCATATCTTCTTCCAACATGCATTTAACGTTGACGATTTCAGTTCTTTCAGCGACAAAGATATGATATCGATGACGTACTTAATTGAAAATTGCTTCCAAGCTTCCATTGCATTAATTGATTTCGAATCGATTACGTCTAAAATTCACTGTAATGCTCTTCTTATGTAATTAGTTAGTGCACGATGCTTTCTGCTATGACATCGGAATGGAGTGTTAAATGAATAAATTATAATTTGTTTATACATTTTCATGTAAAGCCACTACAGTTCATTATTCCTTCCCGTCATTATTTTAAGGTAATTTAGTTTTTAAATGTGTTATAAAAAATCATGTCATCTAGTGCTGTATAAGTACAGTGTTGTAGAAAGATTTACGCAATTTTTTTTTTATCGTGTTAGAGCGAAACCGTATTACAAGTTGCAGTGTTATACGAGGGTTCCCGCAATTTTTCCTATCGTGTTAGAGCGAAACCGTGTTGTAAGATACCGTGCTGTAGGTGGGCTACCTGTATATATATATATATATATATATATATATATATATACAGTTGGTTCTCTGTTTAACGACTCTCTACTTAACGACGATCTCTATTTAAAGACGATATTTCCCGGTCCCCGTCCCTCCGACGTAAAAAAATTCTATTTTAAGACGATTTTGTTTCTATTTAACGACGATTTTTTCTTACATGATAAACTTTTTCTTCAACATTTTATCTACAGGAGGGTTACTTTCTGTGGGGAAGTTTGGTTTCAATAACAGACCAGGAATTTCCTTTATGTTTGTTACAATCATAGACTTGTTGCAGTGGAAAAAACCGGGGGAGGGGGGGGGGTACTGTTTCTCGGAAGATCAAACATTCTTCCCTAGTGGATCAAATTTCTTAGTGCGGGTGTGGAATCACTCTATTGTTCCTACCATGTTGTCATGTGATTTACGAACTGTCCAAAAGTATCCCTCTCTCATTCTTTCTGGGAAGCACGTGTTTATGTTTAGAGAATTCATGGTTGTGTGTAGGAGCTCATTCCAGTACGAATACGAGGTAAGCAGAGCAAAATGGCATCAAAACGAAAGCATCTTACGCTACATTAAAAAGTGAAAATTGTTGAAAACTGGGAAGAAAGTGTTGGAATAACAAAAGTCCAATTCGCAAGACAATTTCGGCTACCCGAGTCTACTCTCAAAGGCATTTTAGCAAGCAAAGAGAAAATTCTTGAAGCAGCACAAAAATTTGGTTTGGGATCCAAATCCAAACAGCAGAAAATTCAATGTGGCCGATCAGAAGAGATTGAGAAGGCAGTCCTGCAATGGTTTCATCAAGCAAGCGCATCTAACATTCCAATTTCCGGAGTGATATTTAAAGAAAATGCTATTATTCTGGCAGAAAAGTTTGGAATGCAAAATTTTCAGGCTTTGGCTGGTTGGCTAACAAAGTTCAAAGAAAGATACGAGCTTGTATTTAAAAGCATATCTGGCGAAAGTGGCTCCGTAGATGAAAAAATAGTGGATGAATGGAAAATAGTGCTGAAGGGGATATTAGATAGATATGATGAAAAGAACATATTCAGTGCAGATGAGACGGGCCTATTCTACAATATGGTGTCTAATAAAACCTTAACGTATATGGGCGAAAATTGTTTTGGTGGAAAACACAGTAAGGAACGATTGACTGTTTTACTGTGCACTAATTCGGATGGATCTGAGAAATTTCCTCCACTAGTTATAGGCAAATCAAAGCAACCAAGGAGTTTTAAGAATATCACCAGGAAACCTTGTGAGTACGGCAATAACAATAAAGCGTGGATGACATCACAAATTTTTATTGACTGGATTAGAAAATTTGATGCAAAAATGCATCGAGAAAAGAGAAAAGTTTTACTTTTAATCGACCGATGCACTGCACATACTCCAAATATCCCTGGACTTACAAATTTGACTATCCATTTCTTACCAGCTAATTGCACTAGCAAGTTGCAGCCATTAGACCTGGGTATCATTCGCAGTGTGAAAGCATACTACAGAAAGTCTTTAATTAGGAAATTAATAACAATTCGGCTGACAGTATAAAAATTAGAAAATTTACAATCTTGGAAGCAATGCACATGATAACATCAGCATGGAAAGAAGTTTCTTCATCCACAATAAAAAACTGCTTTCGCGTTGCTGGAATTCACAAAGAACTTGTAGTGGAACTGCAAAGTACGAATGTAGAAATCAACGAAGATGACATTACCCCTGAAGAATGGAGAAGTCTTGTTGAAGATGAGCATGTTTCAATTCAAGATTTCTACAATTGTGATTAATATGTTTTAACAACAGATTTCAGAAATGTAGAACAAATTTATGAAGATATTTTAAACGAAAACGCAGTGTCAGACGAAGAAGGTGAAGTTGAAGACACGGAAAACGAGACACTGCCACCGTCTTACACAGATGCAATTTCTGCTCTAGATGTTCTCCGACGCTATATTACATCGTAATGGAAGGTGACTCATTTAACATTTTAGAAAATCTGGAAAAGAGAATAACGAAAACAAGGCGAATGAAGCAATCAACACTTTTGAATTTTTTAAAACGTAATTTATTGTATTGTTTGTACTCTTTTTTTTCAATGTAATTTAAAATAACTTTTTGTGAATAAAATAATGATGATAATAAAAATAACATTTTTAAACACGCCAATATAGTAAGAAATATATTGACAGTCCTAAGCCTGTAAAGTGTGAAGGGAAATGTTATTTTTTCACAAATTCTGTTTAAGGACGATCTCTACTTAAGGACGATTTTTCACGGTCCCTTGAAAGTCGTTAAACAGAGAACCAACTGTTTATATATATATATATATGTGTAATATTTTAGTTATATTAAATGTGTGCATATTAAGAGTATGCATTAAGTTAAAACCCATCTCACAAAATGTGAACAATATTAAGGTAACCCTAGTGATATTTTCTAACGAATTAAAAATTTATTTATTGTACTTGTGCAGCTAGGAGAAATCCATTGTACAAGCAGGTGACTGACTCAGAAATTGAAACCGTCGTCAAAGACTGGTTAAGGCATGCAAATATTAGGAGTTCAAAACCAAAAGAAAATGATTTTGTATTCAATAAAGCCTTTCATTAAAACATTTTTTCTTTCTTTCTTTCTTGCAGTATTAAAAATATATTTATGTTAAAGAATGTGAACACAAACAATTCTTTAACAATTTTGAAACTTAATTTATTATGTCCTATTAAAGTTACTCTTATAAGTAATGATGGCTGAAAAAAGAAAGAGATATGAGATATCTATATATTCAACCAGTATACTGCTGCAAGGTTGGGTTTTTGACGTTACAAGCATCAAAAACTTGTTTAAACTGTTAAAAACCTATGACGAATAAATAAGTCTTAATCACAATAGCTATTAAAAAGGAAGAAACTTGTCTTCAAGCAAATTTAAACGGTAATTCAATATTCAAATTATGTTTTAATTGTGAAATGTATATTTATTAATTAGAAGAATTACATTTAAAAATATATATATGCACTTATTATAGTTCAGTTTTTCAATTGAAAAATTAGCATTTTGGTTAATTTTCTTTTTTTCTTAAATTTCAGAATGCATTATTACTAAGTTTTAATGTAAAAATATTTTTACATTAAAACTAAATCTTTTTACATTATTTAGATTTAATGTAAAAATATTAGTTTTATTATTATAATATTTAATATTATAATTATTTTTAAATATTTTTACATTAAAAATTAGTAATAATATTATTATTTAAGTAATAATATATATCGCTATTTTTGGCAGTTATAATGTATGATAATTGTCATCGTAATAACATCAAAAGTAGTGGTAAATATTAATATTTACATTGTATTTTGGACCTAAATTTCTTAATAAATTTAGGAAAATTAATTGAGTTTAATATATTTCGAACAATTTGCATTCTAATAGGACATTTTCATGCAAAAATAATTGCTTCAGAGATTCTAAAACTCAAAGTAAATTTATGGAAGTATAACAAAAGAGTATAAAAATAATAGTGGTAAATGTTATTACTTAATAAGTAATAATACATTAAGCTTATTAAGCTTAATTTATTATAATACATTAAGCTTAATTTATTTTGAACAATTTGCATTCTAATAGGATATTTTTATGAAAAATAATTGCTACAGAGATTCTAAAACTAAAAGTAAATTTATGGAAGTATAACAAAGAGTATAAAAATAATAGAGACTATTATTTTTATACTCTTTGTTATACTTCCATAAATTTACTTTTAGTTTTAGAATCTCTGTAGCAATTATTTTTGCATAAAAAGTCTTATTAGAATGCAAATTGTTCGAAATAAATTAAGCTTAATTTAATATTAAGAAATTAAGATCCAAAATACAATGTTTTGGAGGGGAATAGTACGTCCTTTAGAGGTCTAAAATATCCAAATCGCGTACCCTCCACATCAAAATTTTCGCTCTTATAGACGTCCTATAGAGCGCCGCTTAGATATCGTAGACGTCTTATGGATCTCAAAGAGAGCACACCTCGGAGCTCCTATAGAGCTCTATTCCACGTGATGTAGATATTTTTCGACGTCTTATAGAGGTACGCGTTTTTATGAGGTGAGGTATTATAGACGTCTAATAGAGATCGGTATGTTGTGTGGGTTATAACCCTCAGATTATTATTTTAAATGTAAACTTGAAAAAAATTACAAAAACAGATTAAAAATTGAATTTTAAAAAATCTAAGAAGACTTTTTCAAAAATCTTTCTTAGTGCACCCCTACACTATGAGGAGAATCGCCATACAAAATTTTAGCCCTTTAGGTCCAGCGGTTTGGTCTTTGCGTTATCTGTCAGTCAGTCACGGAACTGCTTTATATATATATATATAGATTAACTAGCTGAATACCCGTGCTTCGCTACGGAGTACATTCAAATTAAATACAACGGTCAATGTATGCAGTTAATGCCAAAAGATACAAAAAATATATTTATAATAAATACAACGGTCAATGTATGCAATTAATGCGGAAAAAATATATACTTATAAAAAATCGCAACGGATATTTTTATAGACAAAATAGTGTAGAAGAAAATATTCAAATTAATTGCTTTATATATATAGATTAGCTGCTTTATATATATAGAACTGCTTTATATATATAGATAAATATGTATTTGTATTTCACTTAGATAAATGAGCATGATTTCAAAATTATAAGCTTCATATTAAAACACTTAAAATTATAAACTGCATTTACTTATATAAAACAAAAATGAAAAAAAAATTAATAAGAAGGGTGATCCTGGATCTCTAATAATATTTGTTCAATATTAGTTGAAATATTTTAACGTGCTACTTTTCCGTCATCTCCCGGGTTAAGTCTTGATGGTTGTACGGATTTTATAGCAACTAATTTTGAAAAGCCATTCTGACACACATAGGTTGAAGCGAATGTACTTCGCTTCAACCATCGCCTACCTCCATTTTCTGAATAAGTATAATGTTGCAAGACTGTTTGACACCTTAAATAACTATACCATATCAAATCTATATATACAAAACAGTTCCATAACTGACCGACTGACTGACTGACATATAACGCACAGACCAAACCGCTGGACATAAAGGGCTGAAATTTTGCATGGTGATTCTTCTTATAGTGTAGGGGTGCACTAAGAGAGATTTTTGAAAAATTCTTCTTAGATTTTTTAAAAATTAAATTTTTAAGCTCTTTTTGTAACATTCTTCGAAGTTTGCATTTAAAATAATAGTCTGAGGGTTATAAAATTTATATCACGAGAAAGATCATAAAAATTCCTTTAAAATGAAATCTTTTTCGAATCTTTACCTTCATTTTTTGAGTTTTGGTGAATTTTTAAATATTAAATTTTAGAATTTAATTTATTAAATGCTGATCACGTGGTTTCTTTTCTTTTAATTTTGCATCACGTGCATAACAACGAAATAGACAAATTTTTTTTCTCTTGCTAATGCGGCAGACGATTGGACATTATCCAAAAAAATATAAAATACGGTAAAAGAAATGTTCCTCAAACTGTACTATATTAACTGTACTATATTATTTAGTATGTTCTATTAGATTTAATTTGAATATTTTCTTCTACATTATTTTGTCTATAAAAATATCCGTTACGATTTTTTTATAAATATATATATATTTTTTTACATCAATTGCATACATTGATCGTTGTATAAATATATATACATTCATGATCGTTTATTATAAATATATATATATATATATATATTATATATATATATATATATATATATATATATATATATATATATATATATATATATATATATATATATATATATATATATATATATACATATTTTTGGCATTAATTGCATACATTGACCGTTGAATTTAATTTGAATGTACTCCGTGGCGAAGTACGGGTTTTCAGCTAGTATTTTTATATAACAATATCGTATCATATAAGAAAATATAAATAAAAATGTTATAAATATGTTACGGAAAATTTAAACCATACTTTTTAATTAAATAATTCAATGATATAAATTTACTTCAAACTATCCGTGACTCCAGGGTGGGTCGCGACACAAAGTTTTCACACCATTGTTCTAAAGTATTAAGTTTTGTAAATTGTTCTGTTAGGCGTTTTAAATCTGATGTCTGCCAAATATTTTAAGATACTCAGATATTATGAAAATGAAACTCCCCCAGGAAGTGAATAACAAATAACAAATGAATCTCTTATTTTAGACTCATAAAGAAAATTACAGTAAACAAAACGTGTCATCTGGGAGTTCGTATAGTTAGTAAACAAATTTAAGTTCTGTATATTTGCGTAATTTTTTCCGCATTCAATTCAGCTCTACTAAATAAAAAAGCATTTACAGTGAATATTAATATCTAAAACACCTTATTCAGATTTGAAGGTTTATAAATTCAAACCCTTTAAAAAGCTCTTTAATTCTACTTTTCAAATAATCGAATGAAAAAAACTGCAAGTTAACCCACCAAATCTTTTAGGATTTGGTTTGGAGCGCTACGGTCAACTGTTTGGTATATGAGGGCTAATTAGACCGGGATCTACTGTTTAAAGCCGATTCCGAATGGCTACAAACATCCATGCCAACAGTGGGACTCGAACCCACAGGATCTGAACCGAATGCCAGCGCCCTAGCTATTCGTCCGTCACCTGGCCCTTTTAGGATTTGTGCAAAAACATTGATTTCAATTATGCATAGTTTCAAATTTCCATTTTTTTTTTTTTACAGATATGCTGTTGAAAATATTGTCTACGTGTTACAGATGGGATGCTAATTTTTTAATAGCTATTACATTTATACACATGTTGTTGTTGTTGTTTGCTGCTGTTTCTAATGGCCCCTGGCGGAAGAAATTCCAGATCAGATAAATAGAGGCTAACGGGATGAGGAGTGCGGCCCTGGATTATAATGGCACCACAAGGGTCGGAGACCGATGTATCCAGGTGCCACCTGAATTTTGACCCAGCACCCCCAAGGACGACATATGGGGGATTGTACCCTCTCCCACCCTCTTAGCGCATATAGGTTGGTGCAGAGTTCTCTGCCTGCACATCCCCGACTCCTGTCATCACATTAGTCAAGGTAACATTAGACACGGTATTTAGCACCACCCCCATTCCCGCCCCCAAGGTTTCTTTGATGTGGTGTCTCTCCCGACCCCGCTCGACACCATTTGACCCGCTGACCCCCCACCCTTTCTTTGATGGACCGCCAGAGGAGGCGATCCACGCATAGTACAGAGTACAGAGTGAACATAAATCACTGGATTCCCCAAGGCACAGGCAGAGAACTCTGCACCAATGTATATGCACCATCTGACTTCATAGAGGGAAACTCCGGTCTACGAATTTAACGTGCCCATATCCGGTCTAGACACGGAATGAATGATTTATATTTAATGATGCTTGTCGGGTTTTGAACCGAGCATCCTCAGCGCTGAAAGCCGACGCGTTACTAATAGGCTGCCAATTTATACATACAGGGTGGTCATGAAAAAACTTTGCCGATACATGGATCTCTAGCGGCTATTCCGTTCAACCGATCGAGATGAGATTTCAGATATAGTTATTCAGAGGTATGAGCTCGGGATTCTGTGAACGGCAACAAAGTGGCTCTCACGGTTACGGTTATAGGTACAGAAATTCGAAATTTTCGAATAGCAATGCCCACTTTCTACCGTCGCAAAATGCTCAGTGCATACGAAAACCCTAAAGAGCGTTGGAACGGTACATGTGCCACAAAAAACGGCTCTGCGAATGGCCAACAAAAACACGATCGGAGCTCACGGAGGAAATTTGCACATAGAAGAGGCAAAACACCAATGACTGATGACAACAGATCGGACAAAAGAAAACTTTTATTTGGATTACACATTTTCCACACGGGTGCTATATTAGACCGTTCGCAGAGCTGTTTTTTTGTGGACGCATAACGCGTCCGTTTTTTTGTGATACATGTACCGTTCCAACGGTTTTGGGGGATTTCTGAGCATTTTGCGATGATAAGAAGTGGGCGTAGCCATTCGAAATTTTCGAGTTTTTGTACCTATAACCGTAACTGTGAGCGCCACTTGGTTGCTGTTCACAGAATCCCGAGCTCATACCTCTGTATAACTATATCTGACATTTCATCTCAATCAGTTGAACGTAACAGCCTCTAGACGTCTATATATCGGCAAGTTTTTTATGACCACCCTGTATATAATAGAAGAGTGAACTAAACATATAACATAAATCTTCTTCTCCAATGCGGCAGACGGTTACTTGGACATTATATCCTTACCGTCATATGACACCGCGGTTCTGCTGGCCACTTTTCTGGTAACACCGTATAGGTGGGCCAACATTACCTCAATATGGGCCGGTCCCGTAATTTTGAACTGAGTCAAGTGACGAGACCGGAGCACTTGACCCCGCACCTCCAGAGGTAAATTTGAGAACTTGGAGGACATTGCAGCCAGCCACGACAGATTTTACGTGCACCAGCAGCCATTAATGTACACGGCGGTGGATTTTGTCAGCATAATACACACACACACAAACAAATATATATATATATATATATATATATATATGGTTTCTCAACATTTATAATATATCATTAGAAAGCAAAGTACGTTCAGACAAAAAAGAAGTTAACTACTGTGCCCAAGGAAATATAAGACAGGCAAAAATGAAATTAAATAGGGATAAAATGAAGTTTAGTGAGTTAGTAAGAGTGAATTATAGGGCTTTATTGCCTGCATTATTATTTATGGAGCACATATATTACTAATGGAGCGAACAATTTACTAAAATGCGATCTACGTTCTGTTTGAATAGTTTTTATTATCCTGCAGTGGCAACGGCAATACGTTTCATTGCTCGATCGGTTGAAGTTGGAATGGCGGTGGATTTGCTTTTCTCCCTGCTCCATTTCTTTTTAATTTTCTCAAGCACAGGCCGAATGGAAATTACTTGTAATTTCTCTTTAGACACATTGCGCTTTTGTGTCATTTATTCCCGTTATAGACGTAGACAGACAATCCAGAAATTTTCTCCGAAGTTCGGGTCTCTCGTGTGTTATTAAAATTGCGGTTTTTCTGGCTACTATAATGAATACTGATGAGGAAACGTGTACATATTTTTGTTTTGTTTTTAAACATGATCATCAAAAGTGTTATGACTTATGGCGAAAGATTCATAAGTATCTTTGTTTGCTTATGAGATCTTTGTTTGCTTATGTCTCTTTAAAAAACTATTATTTTCTTTGTAAGAAGTACCCAAGTCTGTACAATGGTTTAGAAAACATTTTTAAAGCATCGGACACACACACACACACACACACACACATATATATATATATATATATATATATATATATATATATATATATATATATATATATATATATATATATATATATATATATATACATATATATATATTTATTTGCGGGAGAAATATGGAGTGCTTGGTATTCACTCTAACTTTTTGGCAGAGCGAAAATCGTCCGTAAGGAATTGCAATACTTTTAAAACACAAGTTCAAATGAATATTAACCGCAGACCGTATGAAGTCATATGATCCACTGTCATCGACCGAATAGTGTTTCCGTCTGGCTTGGAGAATCCCTCTTCGGTGGGCGAATTCCTGATGTTTCCGGAAATGGCAAAGTCATTTGTTTTGGCCTGTTATAAAAAGCGATTGAGTAATTTTCATAACGATATTCCTTTGCACATGTCTTCGTATTAATCACTGAACGAAAATAGTAAAATTAAGCCATGATGTCAGAGAGAGAGAGTTTCATAGGCATGAGAAATAAATGTAAACAAGTTTAAAGCATTTCCGTTACATAGGGTTAATACAGAAAATGCTTTCCAAACGGGCACCCCGCAGATAAGCACAACCTTTTTTTACGGACAAATCAAAATTCTATGGACATTATTTTTTTTAGTTGGTGACATTGGACTAGAACCCCTAAACAAAAATCAATCCACCTTGCAAGATATCAATGGAGCTTGGAAGACACATAATACGGGTAGAAAAAAAATCCACTCCTATCTCATTTATTGATAATTCACCCTTGGCGGAACTCTAAGTCTACGGCCACACGAGCGATTTTTCCCTGAGAAACACAGCTGGAAAACAAGCGCCAAAATATAGATCAGCTTCTGTAATATAGGGGTGGCCAAACACAGCTGTTTTTCCCTTTAGCGGGGGAGTTGTCTGTCGCATTCTCAAGGTCGGCCGCTGGAGGATAGAACCAGATCTATTTTTCTAGCTGGATTTCAAGCTAAATCGGTGGCCACACGTGGCGTGAAAACACTCGCTGGTAGTATTCAAGACGTTTGCGGAAAGATAACCATTTCTCTTGCTGCTATATTCGTGTGTTCTAGTAATTTTTTATTCTTCAATTTTTTTATATTTAAAATATCATGGATTATTACTTGGATAGCGAACTTTTGATCTTAGAAATAGAAAAATATCCATGTCTTTATGATACACGAACAAAGGATTTCAAAAACCGGGAACTAAAAAGAGAAACATGGATGACCGTAACAAAGAATGTTATTGGAGAAAAATGGGACCAGATGGACGAAAACGGAAGAAATAAAATTGGTAAGTAGTAAAACAAATTAAATTTTATTTTTTAAGTTACAAGTTATAACCTAAGTTGTAAGTAGGTGATAGTTATAACTAGACCGTGGATTATATACAATTGCATATAATATTTTCTGATTTGCATGTGTCTTTCTATTAAGTATATTATAAATAAAAATTGCATTCGCTTCAGAAAAAATATATTATGTAAAAGCTATATCCCCGCTTTACACATCTGAACAACAACAGAAACCTTATTTTAAATATGTTCTTTTGTTCAGGTAAGTAATATTTAGATCAATATTTAGATCAATAAGTAATATTTAGACCTATTTCTATTTGAAGTGCATATTTATATTTTTAAGTGTATATTTGCATGGATATTTTGCCATTTATAAGTGCATATAATCCACTGTCTTGTTATAACAAGAGGGCATTATACAAAACTTACTAGTATACAATTTTAAAGAATTTGATACAAAATTATTGCTGTTATTAGTTAGTAGCTTGTACTGTGTACTCGTAACAATAAAGTTCCTATTCTGCAATGTTGCAAGAACGATTTTGCCAGGGCACTGAACCTGCAGGAGAACAGAAGTAACTTTTGAAACTGTCTCTGGTCTCAACTCCAATGTTGTTTCCTCTTGTTCCAATTGCAGGAATACTTTCTAGTGGGCATGACAGGGTGTCTTCAAAATTGTAACCATCGCGGTGTCTTACGAAATTGTGAAGCACACAGCATGCTTGGATAATGATGTCGGCCATATCAATACTAACATCGATTGGTCGATGGAGAATGCGCCATTTATTTGCTAATATGCCAAATCCACATTCAACATAACGCCGGGCTCTGGACAGCCTATAGTTAAAAACTCTTTGTTGCCAAGTCAATTTCCTTGCAGGATACGGTCTCATGACATTTTCACACATAGCAAAAGCCTCATCAGCTACAAAAACGTAGGGCATTGGTTGTCCAGACAGATCGTTTGGCAAAGGTACAGGCTGTGGCAAGTTTAAAGTTTGTTGATAAATTTGTTTACCTAGCTTAGTTGTTTTCAATATATTTGAGTCTCCCTCGTGGCCAAAAGATCCTACATCAATATATCGGAAATAATAGTTAGAATCTACTACAGCCATTAATACAATAGAAAAGAACTTCTTGTAGTTAAAATATTCACTCCCTGAACCCCACGGTTTTATAATTCTTATATGTTTGCCATCAATGGCCCCCAAGCAATGAGGGAAATTTGCCCTCATTTCGTATTGATCACTGATTGCCTTCCACTCTTCCACAGTTGGTTGTTTCATGTACTCTCCTTTCATCACTTCGCAAATAGCTGTACATGTATCTCGAATAATAGAAGAAATCGTTGAGCGACCAAGAAGGAATTCAAAGTGTAGTGAGCGAATCGAATTTCCAGTCGCCAAGTACCTGAAAAAAACGTTACCATTATTTAATCATTTTAATAGATATAAAATATACTTGGTTACGCTTTACGTCCCGACTAAAGTGTACCCATTGTCAAAAAAAAGTTTTTTTTTTATCCAATGCGGAGGCACTTTGTCATATAGACATTCGTCTATGTTCGCCGCATTTTTTTACTGCACATTTTATTATGGGAGCACCATAAAGGCGGACCAGCATTACCCCTATGAAGGGACGACATGAACGGAGATATTTTAGTTGCGCTTCACCGGGATTCGATCCGAGCACCCTCAGCACCGAATGCCAGCGCGCTGCACCACAAGGCCACTACGGCCCACCCTATTGAAAGAAAGTGTGAATCCATGTCAATGTTATAGAAACATCGATGTTTTTCCTAACTAATGTTTTTTGATTATTGATGTTTATCATTGATTTTTTTTCAAACCAGTTTTGAAATATGAATGTTTAACTTTCGATGTCGCATGCCTAAAAGAAATTTTAGGAGTAGTGAGTATCTCGTAATTTATACCTTAAATGTTGCAGGAAATGAAGTACAAAAAAGATGGAAGAATATGAAGGAAAGCTTTTTGAGGAGCATTAGAAATGACGTAGGAAGAAGTGGTGATGCAAGAAAGGCAAAGAAACCTTATGTATACTATAAACAAATGACCTTTCTTCAAGCAGTTTATGAGCAAAGAGAGTAAGTAAAATAACACATTCAACCTCTGCTTTAACACTAAAACTGATCGGTTTGTCTACTTATTTTGTATAGGACCAGGACCTGTTTGTTTGATTTTTCATGACTTTTCTTTTTGATTAAATTCTAACCATTTTGATGTTAAATTTTTATGGGTTCAATTCGCGTCAAACAATTTTTTAAGTTCAGTTCAGAGTATATATATTCAATGTATGCCATGTTTCCTTTTAAAACCATAATAAAATTTAAAAACTTTATACATTTCTATTTATTTTGTGAAAGTTTTCACATAGCCATTTCTTAAGTTTTTGGATGTATTTTTTTAATTCTTTCGAGGTTATTTGATTTTTTTTTGATTTTTTTTTTGGTCAGGACTTTGGGAAACATGAATGCCGAAGAAATCAATGATGAAGGGAATAAAACACCAGTAAGAACAGAAGAACCAGCTATTGTTGCTGGACCATGTTCCCGCATGCCAAAGAAGCGGAAGTCATCAGATCCGTTCGAGCAAGAAATTTTGAAGGTCCTGAAGGCGAATTTAGAGCAGCAGCCCAAAACAATTCAGGACCCAGATGAAATGTTTCTGCTCTCACAGTTGCCAATTATTAAAAAAATGAATACTAGTGACAAGCTGCAGTTCCAAATTCAATTTATGGAACTTATTCAAAAATTCAGTAACCCCACTCCGATTAATTCCTTCCAGAGTATTAATTTACCAACTCCATCCCCTGCTAACTCCGACCTGTCATCCACATCTACAATTAGACAGACAGAAGAAGATTCATTGTTATCATTTTACAATATTTAAATTTAATTGATTTTAATTTTATAAAAAAATAAACTGAATTGTAAAAATACTATGTTGTAAAATCTTAGTACTCACCTTAAAGTTACTGCTAGCTTTTCTTCTGCACTTATACAGTCCCGCATTACAGTATCACTTTTTCTAATTGCAACTTCAACCTTAGATAATAGAGTTTCAAATGAAGATATCGACATTCTATAATACTCAAAAAACTTGTCTGGGTATCCTTTCAGCTTACTGTGTAGAAGTGTAAATTTTCCCTTTACTGATCTCTCACTTATAAGAGGATGTACCCAGTACTTTCTTTGACGTCGGCGACGTTGTCGGCGAACAATTAATAAAGCACATAACGCGTTAACAGCATTTTCATTTATTGAAACTGGATTCATGCTTTACTGCAAAGCACAAACGACCCACCTCGCATGAAGAAACCGCACGTGTGGCCGGTTTAGATTTTCAAGATGCGGGAAAAGTCCGAGCGGGGGAAAAAAATGTCACATGCACGTGTGGCCGGCTGGTGTAGATTTTCAAGCGCGGGGAAAAGCCGTACCGGGAAAAATCGCTCGTGTGGCCGTAGCCTAACGGGAGCCATTGAAAAGTGGTGGGTCAGTGGCTATTATTGTAGTCATATGTACTCACGCATAGTATGAAATGGGTGAAAGATGAATGGAGCAGGGTCAAGGAAGAAACAAAATGGCTCTGCCTAGAAAGTAGGTATATGTATATATATATGTAATATAAAAATAATTTTTATATTAATTATCTGACTTGTCTATAGTCCTATAAAACATAATTTATTCCATTTCTAATGATGATATAATAGCTCTTAAAGTTTGCAGTAATTAATCCCTTCGTTCCCCTATAGACAGAGAAATATCCTGATAGACTTAGAACAGCCTCTTTCTAGGGAGACTGAACCGATAAGAATCATCGGACACGCCCTAGTCCATGACGTAGCATAGCGTCATAGGGATTATTGCTTACACCAAGTCTTCTGTATGTTCCCGATATAAAAAGTGAACACGGCATGAAGCCGGGCTCTTTTTTATAATGATTGTACATAGAATATGTCACACGGTCTAGCTCCCTCCCTATGGGGAACTCCATATGAACAACAATAAAACTATTTTAAATCATTCGACTGTTTACTGCGTCCCAAGAATTCTTTTATAGCTGTTCCAACGATGCCTATTGCTATGATATTACAAGCCGTCAGGATTATAAAGGGGGCTAGACAAAATGATTAAATTTTGTGGGACGCAGGCGATGGCTGAAATTCGTTCTTGGAGGAATGTGTTGTGTCTACCCGCCAAATTCCCTGCTAAACCGAAACGGAAGCTGGAATACAGATGGAGGATGACAGACAGCGTTTTAAGAGGTGTTAGTTCCGATGAAGTATTTCTACGGCCACTGCGACATCAATAATGTTTTTGCGTGTGAATACACTTGTTTTGAAAAGGACCAACCTTCTGTTCGAACTGGATCCCAAAGCCTGGATACTTTCCTATTTGAGTGCTACCTGTGGATTAATCAAAGAACAGTGCGAGTCCAATGCTTCCAGGATTAAAATACACGAAAGTGGACAATCTAAGCCGATTTTTTTTTCGTTTCGTGCATGACGATTCCAGTGAAATATGAACAAAAACTGTACATAAGGAGTAAATTTTTTTTTTTTATTATTTTTTTTTTTCGTTCAAGGAAGTGGTGAATCATTACGTGAGTAATTTTTCTTTCTTTATTAAGTCATAAATAAATGTGGATTGGAATTTTTTTTTGAATTGAATAATGAATAATTTTAACAAATGGTTTATATCTCAATATGCTGTAGTTTTATAATGGTTTATAACTGAATCTGCTTTATGTGTAAATATTTTGGAATTTGTATATTAATATTGTAACCATGTTACTTAGGGATATTGACGTAATTTGTAAAGCTTTGAAGAAGCAAAAAGCTTCAACGGTCAAGTTATTAGATAAACTCATTTTTCAAAATGGAAACACGAGATTAGATCGTAATAGAGTTTTAAATTTTTGTGGCTTTAAATATGAAGTTGGAGATAAAGAGTTTTTAGCTAAAGTGAATGAAATTTCAGAACAGTTTAAGTTAACGGAATTGATTAAGATTTGCGATATTTTAAATATTTCGGGAGAAGGTGAAAAAGAGGAAATTACTAAACATATTATTTCGTGCTTATCTAATTTCGAATTTCTTAAAAATTCGATAATTGCAGAGGACATTTCGGAAGACGAAATTAGTCTCGAAACAGAACAGGCTGAATTTCAGTCCGGATCCACAAATAAAGTCAATAATGAAAATAGTACTCAAACCGAAACAGGTGGGGTACAACTTACAGATATTACCGCAAATACTACTCAAACCGAAAATCTTATAAGTAATAACGAAAATGATACCCAAACCGAAACGTTTGGAGTCAAAATGAAAAATAATACAAGTAGAGAACATGAAATCAAAAGCAGTAATGACGAGGAAAACAGTTATTCTAAAATCGAAAATGTCGATAAAAATTCAAAATTGTCAAACATGGGAGAAACAAAAATTATGGTAAACTTCTCTGACATTGAGGCAGTGATTCCTCTCTTTAAGGGAGAAAAACATGAAAATATCGTACAATGGTTTGAAACTTTTGAAAATCATGCTGCATTATTCTCCTTATCTGAGTTTCATAAATTTTTATTCGCAAAACGTTGTCTTAGGGGGAACGCACTTCTGTTCATTCGTAGTGAAACTTCAGTCAATTCTTTTGACAAACTAAAGAAATTATTAATTGAAGAGTTTAAAGTAACATATAATTCGGCGGAAATACATAACATCCTACAAAAACGTAAAATAAAATATAATGAGTCAATGCAAGAATATTTTTTAACCATGAAACAAATTGCTAATCAAAGTAATATAGACGAAGGTGCTTTAATCACTTACGTCATTAACGGGATTAATGACACTACACAGAACAAAGCCATTTTATATGGATGTGAGAATTTAGTTGAGTTTAAAAATAAATTGAAAATTTACGAACAAATTCGCAAAGACATGGACAAAGTAAAAGTACCGTTCCATCGGGTACCCTATACGAATGGAAAGACAGAAAAACTGAAACCGGAAATCCGTTGTTTTATTTGTCAACAGCTAGGACACAAATCTTTCCAATGTAGTAAGGACAAGAAAATTGCACCACGAAGGTATAATAATTCAAAACCAGCAAAGGCTCAAACGACGCATGCGGTGCAAGAGATGCCCCCCAACCCCTGTAAGTTTTGCGCAAGCATAGGGATCATGAATTCTTATCATTGGGGATTCTCTTGCATCAATAGACCATCTAAGTCTGAAATTGCAGCGCCTAAGCCACAACCCGAAAAGTGACAATTAATAGTATCCGGATACACAAAAAACAAAACGTACGTACATAATAAAAGAAAAACAAACAATGAAAATAACTCGAGTTCAAATAATAAGATATGGTTAAATATTGATACTGGATCTTCGCTTAATATAATTCCAAGTAAAATTGCTGAAAAAGTAAATGTTCCCATTAGAGAAAATAAAGTGATAAACGTGAAACAAACAAAAGGTCTAATACAGCTTAACAAAACATGCAATCTCTACCTTAAAATTGGTAATATTGTTAAATCGGCAGAGTTTTTCATACTTGACACCGATTTACCATATGCCCTCTTGGGTTTAAAGAGTTGTGTTGATTTTCGTTTGGTAATTAATTGTGCGAACCAAATTGTTGAGCAGGATGGGAGAAAACTGATCACTTTCTCTAGTTCTGAATGCAGCGATTTGTCTTTGCATATCGTGCCCGAAAATCATGTTGAGCTAAATGTTAATAACGTTAAAGAGAAAAAGGAAGTAAAGACAAAGTCTAAAAATAAAAAAGTTTTAACATTTTCGAATGTTTCCGAGATGGATTCTGGTAATGGGTGCACACATTATCAGAGTACAGTCGAGGAAAAAACGAAAATGAGTGAAAATGTAGGAAGTTCCGAAATAAAAGAACTTTTAGAGGAATATGAAGACATATTTGCGAAAAATAAATATGACGTGGGATCAGTAAGAATAGCACCCCAAAGAGTGATATTGACTTCCGATTTGCCAGTTTCGTTACGCGCATATAAAACTTCACCAAAACAACAAGAAGAAATTGATACTCAAATTGAAGAGTTATTAAAAGCCAATATCATAAAAGAAAGTTCGTCTCCATTTTCGGCACCAGTAACACTTGTTTATAAAAAAGATGAAAACAAAAAGAATAGGTTATGTATTGATTTCAGGAAATTAAATCAGGTGACGAAGTCGGATGCCGAACCATTACCTCTGGTCGAGACATTGATTGATAAACTAGCTCAAAGTACATATTTTTCAAAATTGGACATGGCCTCAGGTTACTGGCATATCCCTATTCACCCAGATGACACAGAAAAACTCGCTTTTGCAACCCATAATGGATTATATGAATGGCTACGTTTACCTTTTGGTTGGCGCAATGCACCCAGCATTTTTCAGAGAACAATTCGTAGAATTTTAACTAAATATAAAATTACATTTGCTGCAAATTATTTTGATGATATTTTAATTTTTTCAGATAGCTATTCTAATCATATTGAACACATTCAACAAATTTTTGATATCTGCAGACAGGAAAACTTAAAACTAAAATTTTCTAAATGTTCCTTTTTACAAAAACAAATTCAATTTTTAGGATATGAAATTACCAATGGGATTGTCACTCCGGATAACACCAACATTGAGGTTATTAAAAAGCTAAAACCACCCAATAATGTAAAATCTTTACAAAGATTTCTCGGTTCAATTAATGTGTATCATAAATTTATTGACAAATATGCCACTATTAGACAGCCACTAAATAACTTGTTAAAAAAAAATACACCTTGGCAATGGACTGAGAAATGCCAAGAAGCGTTTGAAATGTTAAAAAGAACTTTAATTTGTAAACCTGTGTTGAAAATTTTTAATCCAAAAGCTGAATGTCATATTTATGTTGATGCCAGTCACACTGGTGTAGGAGCGGTTTTAAAACAAACAGATGCTTCTGGTGTCCTATACCCTGTCGCGTTTCACTCCCGCTCATTAAAAGATTATGAAAAAAATTATTGTATTACTGAGCTGGAATGTCTCGCTATAGTGGATTCTTTAAATAAGTTTCATCATTATCTTTTCGGACAAAAATTTACCATACATACGGACCATGCGGCTTTAGTTTGGCTCAAAAATGTTAAAAACTTAAAAGGAAGATTGTTCCGCTGGTCTTTGCAGTTAAGTATGTATGAATATGATATTAAATATACAAAGGGCACCACAAACATCGAAGCAGACATGCTCTCTCGTGATGTACCAGATAACAATGTACACAATGATGTTATTGTAAACAATGTTGAAACTCAGGTATCACATCTCTTGCAGTTGAGTGAAATTACCGAGGCTCAAAAAAATGACAATTTAACTGGAAAGTTTGTCGAAATTAACAATGTTTTATGCCTTCGTAAAAAAGGGTTTACAAAGATTGTAGTACCTTTTTCTTTAAGACTGAAATTACTCAAAATTACTCATGACAAATTTGGCCATCCTGGTATTCAAAAAACAATTAATTTGCTCACCCCTGTTTATTATTGGCAAAATATAACTTTTGATATTAGTAATTTTATTAAACACTGTCATACATGTCAAGTAAATAAAAAACCTCGACAAAAAAGATTTGGACTTTTGCAATCAATGCCTCCGGTTGACAAGTCATTTGACTTGATTGCAATTGATAGTGTGGGTGGCCTTAACCATTACAATTCAGCTAAAAAATACCTGACGTTAATTATTGACCATCACACTCGATTTATATGGGCTTTTGCTTCAAAATCAATTACAACAGAAACTTACACTAACTTCCTAAACCAAATTTTTCAAATTCAAGTGCCAAAGAGTATCTTAAGTGATAGAAATCCAGCTTTCACATCTTCTCATTTTAAAAAATTTCTTAAGCATTATAACGTTAAACAACTATTGACTACAGCACACAGACCAGAAACGAATGGCAAAGTGGAGAGATTAGGCCAAACAATAATCACACGTTTAAAATGTAAAATTAATGAATCATCTACAAAAGTTCCATGGCCTAAATTACTAAAGGAAGTAACTCACGAATACAACTTGACCCCCCATTCCGTTACTAAATTTCCACCAACCTATTTAATGTATGGCACAATTCCATATACAAATCCATTAAAGGAAAGTATTTATCCTCCTGTTGAAGAGGCGAGAAAAATAGCAGTTCAGAGAACAAAACATTACCATGAAAGGAATAAAATACATTACGATGCTAGATTTGTGGATATACAATTTACACCTAATGAGTCAGTCATTTATGAAGAATTTAAATACCCTAATACTAGGAAACTGTCTCCAGTTTTCAGTGGTCCTTATAAAATCCTTAGCAAAATTTCTGACGTTAATTATGAAATTAATAAGAAAAATACCCACTCTCAAGAATCTTCAGAAGTTGTGCATGTTTCGAAGTTACGAAAATACCATGCACCAGAAAAATTAAAACTGAGTCATGAATAATGTAAATAAAGTATGTATGTTTGTATATTATTACAGGGTTGTATTTTTTTTACGTATTGTTGTATTGCAATTTTTTTTCAGTATTATGATAGTGCATTTGTATTCAGTTTTATTTGGCTCAGCAGTGAAAGGACAATAATTTCTCTGCAAAAGACTGTATAAGCCAAAAAACAAAACAACCATGGTTGTCACCACTTGTTACCACATGTTTTTTCTTCAAGACGTCTTATATTTTTATATTGTATTGTGCTTTTTGTAGTATACGTTGCGATTTTTATGTTGAACTTGCAAAGAATATTGAAATTGGAGAGAATATTATGCAAAGATTGTTGTTAAAAATTTTATAAGTGAGCATTCAGAGATTTGAATGTTAGTTTTGTACACAGAAGAGTTGGTGGATAGGTTCAGTTTTTAAATTGTCAGAATAGGTAAATTAATTTTTCTTTTTGTTTGGCATGGGGAATTTCTTTTTCTTTGAGGGGGGGATGTAATATAAAAATAATTTTTATATTAATTATCTGACTTGTCTATAGTCCTATAAAACATAATTTATTCCATTTCTAATGATGATATAATAGCTCTTAAAGTTTGCAGTAATTAATTCCTTCGTTCCCCTATAGACAGAGAAATATCCTGATAGACTTAGAACAGCCTCTGTCTAGGGAGACTGAACCGATAAGAATCATCGGACACGCCCTAGTCCATGACGTAGCATAGCGTCATAGGGATTATTGCTTACACCAAGTCTTCTGTATGTTCCCGATATAAAAAGTGAACACGGCATGAAGCCGGGCTCTTTTTTATAATGATTGTACATAGAATATGTCACACGGTCTAGCTCCCTCCCTATGGGGAACTCCATATGAACAACAATAAAACTATTTTAAATCATTCGACTGTTTACTGCGTCCCAAGAATTCTTTTATAGCTGTTCCAACGATGCCTATTGCTATGATATTACATATATATATATATATATATATATATTATATATATATATATATATATATACATACATATATATATATATATATGCATATACATATATATATTTATATTTATATATATATTTGTATGTATGACAAGGTCTTTTTTTAATTCCTTGCAATTATATTAGAAGATATATTATCACGTATAAGAAATCGTCTATTTCTTTCCCCATTTAAAAAATAGCTTTGTTCATGCTGAATTATGAACGCAAAATGGAAGAAAAATTAGTGTACAATACACGAAAACCTTTCAATTTGACAGCTTTCAATCCACTTTTTAACGCAATTTTTTTTTATTTTTCAAGATTTCGATCAGGTAAATTTAGACCGCAGCTTCTGGTAAAATATTATATTTCTTCTCTCGATAGTCGTACAAATTATTTTCCTTACCAAACTTTGCTATTGGAATTTCCGAAATAATCCAAATATTATATCATCAGAATTTTCTACCGAGCAGAAAAGCAGGATAAAGAATCTTTGAAAAGTGCTGGCTGGACATAAAGAAACGTTGAAAGTAACAAAATGCCTCTTCAAATACTGTGAAATATATCCTTGAAGCAGAGCGATAAAGTGCCAGTTTTCAAACAAGAAAAAGAAAAGGACGATCAAGAAAACTGCTGTGCAATGTCTGATTTCTTCGATTAAATAGCCCCGGGCACCCAGCCATACACTTTACCTCACACACAGTCTGAAAAAAAACCGTCGAAAACCGAAAATTAATTCTATAGGTCAACAGATCTCTCCCAGAGAATAGAAAAACTACTAATATACACTACTTCTCAAAGGAGATACATTTTAAAATCATCATCATAGAAAAGGATTTTAAGAAATTAGGAGACACGTTCAGGCACTTTTTTGCAGGTAAAACGGTGTATAACAACTCGTACTCATTCCTTAAAGTTGATGTGAGGTAGACATCAAGTGTAATACGTTTAAATCATTTTATTTAACCTTTATACTTCAATTAATATTACACTTCTAGATCGTTGGCACATGAAGATATTTTCAAGGTGGGAATAAAATATTTTCCATAAATAAATAGAAACTATTTGTATGATACCTCAATTAATATTACACTACTAGATCGTTGGCACATAAAGATATTTCCAAGATACGAATAAAATATTTTCCACTAACCGGGCTTCTCCCAGCTATGCTCGTGCTTCGCTCAGCTATCGAATCACAGTTCACTTAAATTAAAAAATTCACTTTTAATAGCCAAAAAATCCCCCCCAAAATCAGTACATCTTCAAATGATCTATTTATGATTAAAAAGTTTGAATTAAAAGTATGAAAGATAGAAAAAGAATTAAAAAATAGACACATGATGGAACATTTCTATTCAGTGATTCATTTTTTAGTGAGAATGACGCTGTGAATGAATCTCGCTTTGTTCACATCGTCATAGATGGATGATCTCACAGGAGACGCCTCATTAGAATCCAAATAACTCTAAAACTATTGAAGTAACAGATTAAGTGTACTCAGAAAAAATTATCAGCTTTTAAAGCTCTTTCTAAATATGTAAAATTTATGTTCTTTCATGAAAAAAAATATCGATTTTAACTTTTAAAACATGGAGGATTACGTTTTGTACGGCCAATTGCGATAGATAAAGTATGCATTTAGAATTGAAATATCTCTAAAACTATTAAAGTAACAGAATTAGTGTACGCAGTAAAAATTATCAGTTTTTAAAGCTCTTTCCAAATATGTAACATTTATGTACTTTCATGAAAAAAAAAATACATCGATTTCGACATTTTCAAACACGGCCGAATTTCATAGCGGATGCCATACCGGAAACGGTCTACCAGGAATTTTTCCGCCGACCGACCGACAAAGTTTTTCTTTTCTTTATATAGATATAAATAAATAGTAACTATTTGTATGTGATATACCTCAACTGATATTAGACTTCTAGATCATTGGCACATAAAAATATTTTCAAGATGTGAATGAAATATTTTCCACGCATAATGGGTTGCTTTGTGTGTTATGACTATTAAAATTATCATGGATGTAACAGACTGTGCCCCGTGAAATCCAACTAGGAATCTAATGTAATTTTTTTTACATACCCATACAACAAAAAAAAATCCACTTCTAAATTCTTTGTTAAGATGAAAAATTAACGAAAACTAATCTGAATGAAACTGAATGCCAGAGAATTTATATAGAGAGATATTTGCAAGATTTAATTCGAGTAATTTGGATGAAATTTTGAGGAAAGGTATTCTAAAGGTAATTCTTCGTGTCGCCAGAGTAGCTTATATGTGCAAACAACAATATGAAGATATGGATATCCATGGTATAAGTCTAAAGGCCTTAGCAGAAAAACACTTCAGTGGTGCCTATAGTTGGCAGTATGGACCATTGTTCTAATAAAATGAAAAATTCCTCACGAAAAATTGTGAAGAGTTGAAAACATTAACACAAAAAAATTTTCAGGTAGTCTCTTCTAACGAAACTACCGCGGGTTATTAAAGTAGGATTACTTATCGTTGCCTACCTCTTTTGTATGTATAGGTAACTCTAGGATAGATGGCCATAGTTTTTAAAGATTGAAATAAAAATTGTTAGATTGCAAACACAAGAAATATTTATGCATATTTAAAATTCTTATACATATACTCATCATATTTTGGGCAAAAAATAATTAAACACTGAGAACAAAAAGTGAGAAACATAGTTTGAAATTAAAATGGCAGATGGCCATTTCTCCTTCAAGCCGAGGAGAGATGGCCATCCAATACAAGAAAGAAAAAGTGAAGTTAAAATAACAAAAAACAACACATTTCATGTAGTTAATCATGAAAAACATATAGCAATTTGTAAAGATGCAATTATATCACGGAAAATGAGTGAATACAATTCGAATAAACAACATTTGAAGTATAATTTCAACCCTTCACTTTTCGTAAAATTTTACCACATTTTTGGCAAAGGTCTTGATAGTTTGTACGCGTTTCATGGAACCACTTTAGACACCTTATGCATTTTATCTAGTCATCCTTTTTGGTGGTGGTATTGTATTCTTCTCAACAACCAACACAGTGATCCTCATCAAATTCTATTCCCTCGGAATCAATAGAATCTGATAATATCAAATGTATTTTATCTTCTTCGCTACTGGAAGTGTCGTGTTTTTGTTTTCTGCCACTTGTATCCTTAAAACGGGGCTTTATATCCAGTTTTTTGGCAAATTCAAAAGCGAGAAATTTTACATCATCTCGAGTAAATGAGAATCCTTGTTTCTTCATTCGTTTAATGTGTTTTACTAATCTTTCTTCGTTTTCTTTTCCAAACATGGACCCATGCTGCCTTTATTGGAATTATTGGTCTTCAATCGCACTCCAAAGTCTTGCGTGGAATGTGAAATGTTACAAACGCCCCTTTTACCGAATATGATCCCGTTTGCACAGCTTCCATTGCCTTAGACAAATGATTTTGACTCCAGGTCCCTCGGTTTGAATGAGGCTTTGTTATGTATTTATATATATTCATATGTACTTCTTATGTATTTTATGTATTTTTTCGGCATCTTGAAAAACTGGGAAAAAAACATCATTCGGCATATTATATTATTATTATTATTATTGAAATATTTATATTAGTTAAAATTGAAACAATTATATCCATTAATATAATTATAAACATAAAAGTTATATAATTATTTTAAATATAATTATATTTAGTTAAAATCCTCACTCCGTATAATTTTGAAATATTGATTAAAGGTGGTCATCTCTCCTCGATTTTATGTGGCCATCTATCCTGAAATTGAAGGATAGATGGCCACCCAATTTAAAGCGTCACTCCTCCATTGTACGTCTTTGTTCTAGGCTTAGAAGCAAAGATTGGATTATATACTTGCCTTAAAAGTACGCAATTTAAATAAAAAATTGTAACGTACGTATTTCAAAACATTCAGATACCTAACTCAACAAAAATATTCAACCACTAAATTAAATAAACATTAAAATTTCACTTATTTTTTATAATCGAAAAACCCAGCTGTACGTTGCAATGAATGAACTCGTTGATCATTTCCTATGAAAAAAGTTTAAACTACCATCTATGATCAAGTTTTGGAAATATTTAGATTGGCCATCTCTCCTAGACTTACCCTATATGTATGTGTGTTATATATATATATATATATATATGCATGTCAAAATTTTGACGCATTTTGGTACTTTTCTGTTTATCTGCTTACTGCTTGCCCAAGCGATACAGACTGAGTTTGGCACGCTGCCAAAATTATAACTCGCGACGACGGACGGCTTTAGCGTCTGAAATTTTGCTTTCCTGAGAACCGCTATGGAGGAACGTAATCCTACATTAAAAAATTTTTTTCCGGCCAATATCCCGCGGAAAAACTGATATCGCTACTTGAGAAGTGGAAGCTTTGCGGAAACTGCCAATCTAAAACTACAGTTTGGTGCATAATAATTACATAAGATTTTAATTATTATGCTTATTAAGTTACTATGGAATAACTACCTGTGTTTATTTTTCATAATGTCACTGACATAAAAGCACATTTTACGTCCATCTTTATCATAGATACAGAGATAGGCTCATAAATTAAACACAAAATAGAGACTAGGAAGTTTCTCAAAACATATCTGACGCAACATCCCGGATAAAGATTGAATTGCACCGTTTTTCCAAAGCTGATATTCGTCCTTCAATCTAAGTTGAGAACAAGAACTCCTTTAGAAGTATTTATTAATGTCACCATTTCCAGCAGACTGTTAATGATAATTAGAGGGAGAATGTTATTTCTTTTCATTATCATGTTTAGAAGTGAAATTTAGGACATGGAACGTCTGTCATTGTCTTAAAGAGTGCTTTTTGTTCATCGATCAGAAAATCAAACATTTCAGAGATTTTATTTTTAATACAGACTAAAAAAAAATATACACTCAAACAACTTCCAGCCAAATATAACATCAAATGTAATAGGTACAGGTGTGACCGCTGTTAATGCTTCATATTTAATTATCCAACCTTCCGCGAAATTATGTTAGATAAAATTTGACAAATGTGTGATAGCCATTTTGTTTCGTGATATAATATTTTTAGCAAACGATTATTTCCAGTTGAAATATAATAAACTAGCTGAATACCCGTGCTTCGCTACGGAGTACATTCAAATTAAATACAACGGTCAATGTATGCAATTAATGTAAAAATCAAACAAAAAGAAAATATTTATAAAAAATCGTGACGGATGTTTTTATAGACAAAATAATGTAGAAGAAAATATTCAAATTAAATACAATGGTCAATGTATGCAATTAATTTGTATGTTTAATAACCATAAAACATACTAATATGAATTAAATTCTTTAAAAACTTCTATCTCAATTAGTCTAGTGGTTTAATTTTATCTTTTACCGTATTTTAATAACCTTTTTTGTCAATTTATTTCGTTGTTATTCACGTGACGCAAAATTAATTTGAAGTATCACAAAAAGAAAAGAAATCACGTGATCAGCATTTAATAAATTAAATTCTAAAAATTAATCTTTGAAAATTCACCAAAAATCAGAAAATGGAGGTAAAGATTCGAAAAAAATTTCATTTTAAAGGAATTTTCAGGATTTTTCACGTGATATAAATTTTAAAACCCTCAGATTATTATTTTAAAGGCAAACTTTAAAAAAGTTACAAAAACAGCTAAAATATTTAATTTTAAAAAATCTGACAATTTTTCAAAAATCTTTCTTAGTGCATCCCTACAAATTTTGCCATGCAAAATTTCAGCCCTTTAGGTCCAGCAGTTTGGTTTGTGCATAACCTGTCAGTCAGGCATATACGGAACTGTTTTATATATTTAGATATAAATGTTAGAAGGCTTCTGTAAATTTTTGTTTTTAAGGCTGCTGTGTATTGGTCTCGCTTACCTCAACGTCAACCTACGAGAAGATGTGTCAACTATTTACAGCTACATCAATGCTGATAATCCAATAAAAATGATATTTTCAGATAGCCTGAACTTTTCTGCACCTTGCAACACGATTCATTTTTATAAATTTCGCCCACCAAAGGAATTGATGAGCGTTTAAAACACACTATGCCAGATTTTCCTCCGGAATAATTTAAAATTTAAAATATTATTTTTAAAAATATTTATTTCAAAACCAAAAATGCCCTAAGGGTAAAATTTATTTCTCTATTACGGGATACAGTTAAAAGGAAAAAAACACTTTAGATCCAAGTCGGCAATCCTTGGACAAATTTTCTCCATAGGTTAACATTGGGGTGAGCTAATCCAATAGGGTTAGTTCACAGCAGCATTAATAGCTTAAATCCTTCTTCCCTCATCTTTAAATGTAATTAGAAAAAGATGAAAAAACGAAAAATAAAAATTAATAGCACTAAATAAATTTTTAAAAAAGTAGCATAGAGAGCTTAATGAGATAAATTAATGTAATTTCAAATTGTAAAAATAAAGAAAAACTCACGATTTGCAGTAAATGGCATCGTTAGAAAAATAATGAAGGAATATTATGAAAAAAATAATTTGATAATGTGTTTCCTAAATATCTACCTTCCCCTCCCC
Source organism: Dolomedes plantarius (assembly GCA_907164885.2). Taxonomy (NCBI): domain Eukaryota; kingdom Metazoa; phylum Arthropoda; class Arachnida; order Araneae; family Dolomedidae; genus Dolomedes; species Dolomedes plantarius. Next base: position 92,239,422 of record OU015496.1, read on the forward strand.
TCCCCAGTTATATTTAAAATGAACTTTCGTCCTTGAATATAGCGTTCTTTCTAAACTTTACGCAACGCAAAGCATTCTTAACTATATTTAATGGTAAAGTACGGCTAAACATCAAAATTTATAGAGGTTAGTAATGTATTAGATATTATCATAACGAAATTTCATGTCATTAGACTTCGCCGTGTTTAAACTGAACTCGTACATAAATATGAGAATCAAATTTTAATTCGTTTCTTGCTTACACCATTTCGTAACAAAATTTTGAGGTGATAGGGAAGCATAAGTATACATTAAATTTAAACACTTCATCATTAGTAGTCTGTGTAAAGTCAGAGAAGGCGGGGATCCTATTATGTTACATTATTCTACATGTGCACTCTGTAACAAACAAGCCTGATCCTCAAGTCCTTTATTAATTAATCGATACAAATGACATAATTACAGTAATATTTCTATTGTGCTTGATGATTCATAAGATATAATGATTGCATATAAGCATCAGATGCTTCCAGCTTGAAATTGCATCTTTTTTTGTTGTTTCATCATTAAGTGGAGATGCTTTCCCTGCTTTTTCCAGTTGTCACTTTCCCCTTATCTGTTAGTGCAACTGACTATATGCTGTATATAATTATAAAATAACAGGAAGTATAAAATATTCACATGTAATATCTAACACATAAGAACTTACTCCAACTCACAGCATATTTTACGGCTACTCGAAAGATATACTTTTGAAAATATTGTACATATCTCTAATCAAGTAAAGGAAATTTATAGTGACGACAATTCTTTGGTTAAGAATCATTATATATATATATATATATATATATATATATATATATATATATATATATATATATATATATATATATGAAAGATATAAAATTTAAATTGATCCCCTGTAAATTTTCTTTCTTTCCCATGCTTAGGATGGCATTACCAAATTCTGTTTTCAAGAATCCAGGAATATTTTTCATAGCGTCAGCAATCCCTGGGAAGCCACGAAATCATTCGACCCCTTTTCTATGCCCAAATAAGGCGATCGTCCTGCACAACTGATGCAGCTTGCAAGAAACATCTTTGCTCAGCAAATTCTTAAACCGCAGATACCTCTATACGCAACCCCGGGAGTCACTCGGGTGCTGGCTGTCCATTAGATAAGATGTATGTTTTAGCCACTCGGAAATAAATTTCTTATTCTAAAGATTCTGTAATCTGATCTTATTCATTACATACATATATATATATATATATGACTGGCGTTGGGTTTGCCTGCTATAACATCTTAATTGAAGTCAACATGTCCATTAATGTCGTTGGCGAGTGGAAGACACATAGATCAAATAATCAGTCCATAATTCGAATAAGTTGATTTATTTCCATTTCATGTTAACTAAGGCTCCAATTCGGCGCGTTTCAGCGCTCGCCATTTTCAAATTCAGGTACCCGGCGAACGCACGTCCATCAGCACCGATTTTATCCCGCGCTCTGCGTAATTCTAGATCAAACTAGCGCATCTACCCTTATGGTACATGCGCAGAGCCCAATCTGGAAAGTTCTAGAAGCCTGTTTCCAGCCAAACCTAGTACAGTATCTAAAAATAAATTCCCTGATGGAACTTCAATCCACTTCTGTTAACCGAGGTCATCCTTCAAAACGGGGAATAACCTTTTTTTTTCACCCACAACGCGTCTTGGAATATGAAACTAGTGTCTTTTAACGCCACGAAAATAATCTATCCCGAAGCCCCCTTTGAATTTTAACTTAATTATTCCTTTCCCCAATTAATTCCCGACATATATATATATATATATATATATATATATATATATATATATATATATATATATATATAATTATTTATATATATAATATGTATGTGTATATATACACACACACACACATATATATATATATGTATATATATACATATATATGTATATATATATGTATACAGGGTGTCCCATAATGATTGGGACAAATTTTAAGGGGAGGTAGGGCATGTCAAAAGGATTCAAAATTGCATAGCAACCCATGGTCGCAAACGTCATGGGATAGTGGTATCAGAGGTGCAAGAAATGAAGGAATACAAGACAGAGATTATCAGAAATATTTATTGCTCATAAATATTTTATATGCTGTGGTAGATGGTACCATTTGAAAAGGTTACAAAAGATGCTCAAAGTTTCCACCATTACAAGAGATGCAAGCATTACAGCGACAGACCATGGATTAGCGGACATGTTCGAAAACACCTGGATTTGCTTGGATATCTGCAGCAGCGCAAACAATTCAATCAGACCCATTTCAGACTCGACAGGTGTGTCATACACAGCACATTTAAGTTAACCCCAAAGAAAGGAATCCAGGCTGCTTAAATCCGGAGATCGTGGGGGCCATGCAACCGGTCCGCCACGCCCAATCCACTGTTGACCAAACGAAGCACTCAAATGGATCCGAACACATTTTCCATAATGGGGAGGCGCCCCATCATGTTGGAACCATATGTTTCTTCTCACATTTTGCGCCACAGACTGAAGTAACCCTGGTAAAACCTCTTCCATAAAGATGAGATACTTTGCCGATGTCAAAGGTGAGGATAACAGGTAAGGCCCGACTAAGTAGTTACCGACCAAACCAGCCCAAACATTCACTGAAAAGTGTGGTGATGATAATTAATAGTTTATTAAATAATTGACGGTTATTTTAATATCGGGTATTAAGATAATTAAGTTAGTAAAGTAAGTAAGTAAACAATTAAATGTTAGTAACTGTTGTGCTTTGTTATAGATTTATTAAGCCTCTGCTAAATGTTTTATGGTTAAACTTGTGATGATCAAATATTAATTAATTTGATAAATGTCATCGCATTTGGAGAATAGTGCGCAAACTTCTCTAAATGTTTTGACATTGTGAAGAAATAAGTTGAAATACACTGAAGTGCCACTGAATTAGGGATAGCAAAGCCTATGCAAATTGTGTAGTGCTGCGCATCATGTATGAGCAAGTGAGGGCGCTGTGGTAACTGCATATATAGCGCGTACTGTGGTTGTTCTGAATTAGTTGTTGGAATTGCCAGTATGGGTAAACTGCCTGATTTAGACGCCTTCGATCGCGGACAAATCGTAGGTGCGTGACGCATGGGCCATTCAATTTCCGAAATCGTCAGACAGCTAGGATTTTCAAGGTCGACAGTGTCAAGAGTATACCAAGAATACATGGATGGTGGAAAAAAAACTAGCGATCGGGCAAACTGCAAAGGACAATTAGCCTTGACAGTGCGTGGTGAGAGACGGCTCAGGCGTATTGTACGTAGCCAGCGAAGCCAAACATTAGCTCAAATTACCACCCAGTTTAATGACGGTGCCAGTCGTACAGTCAGTGAACGGACTGTGCAACGCTCGCTTCACCGTATGGGTTTCGGGAGCCGTGGACCTACGAGAGTACCATTGCTCTATACTCGCCATCGGGCTGCACGTCTTGCCTGGGCAAGAGAGCACAGAGACTGGAGTGTAGAGGACTGGAAACGAGTAGCATGGAGTGATGAGTCTCGATTCCGACTACTTCGTCGCCGACGGGAGGCTGAGAATATGGCGTCAGGCTCATGAAGCCATGGATCCTGCATGCCTGGCTGGAACTGTACAAGGTGGCTCAAGGTGTCCATGGTGGCTCAATCATGGTCTGGGGTGTTTTTTCGTGGCACAGTTTGGGATCTTTGGGGCGTGTACCAACCTCCCTCATTGCAATTCGGTACGTAGAGTTGCTGGGTGATCACCTCCATCCGTTTATGATGTTCTGTTATCCGCACGGTAATAGAGTTTTCCAGCAAGACAACTGTACCTCTCACAAGTACCGGTTGGCTACTGGCTGGTTGGATGAGCATTCCTCTGACATTTCTGTCATGAATTGGCCACCTAGAAGCCCAGACTTAAATCCTATTGAGCATCTTTGGGATGTTTTGGAACAAGGTGTGAAAGGCCATCACACAGCACCAAAGAACCTTACAGCTTTAGCCAATATGGACAGCTTTAGCCAATATTTGGCAAGCCATTCCCATGGAACGTTTCCAGAAACTTGCTGAATCTATGCCTCGTCGTGTGGCAGCCGTTATCAAGGCCAGAGGAGGCCCAACTCGTTACTAGGTAGGTATCCCTAATTCAGTGGCACTTCAGCGTAGATCATCACATGTTATACCTTATTGTTAAAATATTGATAAATTTATAAACCTTGTAAGTTGCTGGTACGTATTTTTGGCTGGTGAATTTTAATTCAAAGGTTGAAGAAAATTAGTTAAATGGTAAAAGTATTAGAGATATTTATTATTTTCTTTCTTTCCCAAAAAATGACCATAGCGACGGCAACAAGTTTTTATCGCTACCTCCGCTGTCTGTAACCCGATACTTCCACTGCGCGCCATTTTTCGAACGGGGAAAAATTCTCAGAATAACAGGAGACGGAAGGTGCGCAATGATACATCGTCAGGGGGATCAGGGTGCCGTGAAATAAAATTAATCAACAAGAACGAGATGAGGGGTGGAAAAAATAAATTGTATAATGATTTGCAGAGTGAAAGAATGCTACCTGTAGCCTTCCCCCTCATTTCGGTCATCAGAATTCACGACGCGCCGAGGAACTACTTTGAATGGAAGCTGATTTTACGCGACTGATGCAAGTGGTGACAAGGAGCTGACTCGGGAGCGCGGGAGTTTGAAAAAGAGGATTCTGGATCCTGAACTGGTGGCGAGGGGAGCGTGGGACCCAAGCTTGGGCCTCCCGGCCTCGGGAAGATGGCCACGGGTGAATTTCCTTCTTTCCTTTCTTTCTGTTCTTTAAATACTATCCCTAATTTCTCTTCATTTTTGAAGCTGCAGCAGGATCACTAAAGACTCATTTTTCTTTATTTTATTTTATTTTTTTTTAATGTTAGCAATTACACATAGAATAATTAAGTTTTTTTTATTCACCAGCCATTTCATTTTGATTTATTGGAATTTTCAATTTTTGTTTATTTGATTGTGATGAGATGATATAAATGTTGGTTTTGCAGCAAATGCATTTTTTCAATTGATTTTGTTTTTGTTGGAATAAGATTAAGAAATTATTGAGATAAAAAGTTTGATTGTTATATGTCAGTGAAATTGTTAATAAATTGTTATTATTAGGTTGTAAAGTTGTGTCATGTCGGTCCTTGCCTTTTTAGTTAGTTTTCTGATTTTCAGCTTTAGGTTTTTTTTTATTTCAGCAGATTTGAAGCTTTTTCTTTTAGGTGAAGTAATTTTATTTCTAGGTGTTCTCCAAGGTTAGATAAGTAATTTTATTAGATTTAATTTCATTTTTCTTTTGGCTCATTAACCACCACAGTGGTGCAAACAGTAAATCGAACCTAGGGTAAATTTTAATTATAATTTTGGGTTATTGCTACACACAACGCAAGTCTTTAAAATGTACTAACCACTAATGGCAAATATTATTGAAGTAAATTTAATTGAAACCCAGATAGTAAAAGTAAATTGATTTAAATGAAGTGTAAGGATTAATCTTGATAATTAATTAGTAATTAGTTAATAATGAATTAAGTTTTAAATATACCCTATAAATAAAACACCACAAAAGCGATGTTGGGCATCATGCAGTCACACTCCATGAGAGTTCTCGTGAGTCCATAAATGTGCGTGAGGCCCTCGTGAGCCCCTCATCCGTGAACAAAACGTAAGATGGAAAATTTACATCTTGGCCACATTGGTCGAGATACCACTGCTCAAAACGCACACGTGCAGGATGATCTGAGGGGAGAAGTGCCTGTACCCTTTGAAGATGATAAGGGTATAAGGATTCAGCTTGCGAAACACGATGTCCAGTATTCCGAGATCGTCTTACTGTAGCAGCGACGGCACGTATGCTGGTACTCGGATACCTCTGTACGGCATCCAGCATATTCTGTTCCATGGAGGGAGTAGAGTCACTCGTGGCCTACCCTCACACTTCCTACTACCTCTGAATGAACAATATTCACACAAATTGTGATGGACATTCGAAAACACACGGCGGTCCGGTATATCCGGCTGTGGGAACCGTTCGCGATACAGTCGTTGAGCTGCTCGTGCATTGCAATCGGCCTGTCCATACACTAAATGCATGTCTGCCAGCTCCTTATTCGAATAATGTTGCATGTTCTTAAGGCGACTATTGCTCAAATGACGAAAAATCAGATTTTTCTCCTCGGGATCTTTCCGCTCCAAAACCACCTAGCGGTGTACGCTGACGTTTGCGATCATGGGTTGCTAGGAAATTTTGAATCCTTTTGACATGCCCTACCTCCCCCTAAAATTTGTCCCAATCATTATGGGACACCCTGTATATACATATATGTATATAAGACAAAGTTGAAAGTGAAAAACCAGTATGAGCTCTAAATCTACTTGCAGCCAGGATCAAACAAACAAACAAACACACACACACACACACACACACACACATATATATATATATATATATATATATATATATATATATATATATATATTATTTTTTATCATTCAAACAGATATTTCTAAGTAAGTTTTTATTATATGTATTACGTGCACTAAATATATGTATTTACTCTTGGGATTTACTCTCGGCAAATACGAAAATTTCGCCGTGCGTAAATGCTGGCATCGTGACGTATATTTGTTAAAATATACCAATGAGCGTTAATGTCGATTAAGGTAATGCGTCATGATGACGCAATTTTCCCGTATTCCCAAGACTAAAGCCCTATATTTAATATACAATTCAGTATTCTTGTACAGTGTATTAAATAATATATATATATATATATATATATATATATATATATATATATATATATATATATATATATATATATATATATATATATATATATATATATGTATATATATATGATGCTTTTAATGTATATAATTTTACTTGCAAACGAAAGTGTGTGGTATATTTCGAGAAGAAAAGGTAATATCAATTTATTCTGAGTATAATGTGCTTTTTAGACGTGTTTATTATCCATTTGCATCTTTGATCAAATGTTAAATGAAGTATAAAGTGGGCTTAAAATATGTATATGAAACCACTGCTTGTGGTTTGTTCACTAGTTGCGAAGATTTCACCAAAGATTCAGAAACTTGAATTTTAAAGAAGTTTTCTCTGATGATATTGATTTGGATAAAAATGTAAGTTTTTCGTTCTTCAATCATTATTCTGTTTGTTTTTGAAAGCTTGAGAGAAAAACGTCATGATGGGCATAAAAAAAATTTCACAAAAAATGGTGTTACATAAAATTCTAAGCAATTATTTCAAATGTTTAAAATTTGCTAGCACAAAAAGTGATGCCATATCCAATACGAAACATTCATAAAACTTTGCATTTTAAAGCGCACATGAAGGAAGTGGAAATTTCATCATTATACTACACATGCTGCTTTTACAAACAATTCGAATCCTTTAAATGCGTTTAATTATTTTAATGAAATATAGTTATATTACTAATATTAGTTACGTTAACACTGTATAAAAAATAAGTTTTTTTTCTTTTCTTGGTGTTCATCATTCGCTGATTTTTCAGTAAACGAGTAGCACATAGCACTACGACATAGTTTGGAATCGATGTTATTTTACACTGCTGGCCACTGTAAATGCAACACCCTGAAGGAAACATGCAAATAACATGAAATTTACAACATGCATTAGCGGAGGTGAGATATGCAAATGATTAGAATTTCAGCGCAGACGCACATCACGAGCGCCTGTGGCGCCACTTCAAAGCGCTATTTAAGGCTTGGAGATTTCGACGATTTCAAGTTCGGCAATTGTGTTTTTCTTGTGGTGTTTTCAAAAAAATGATCAATTATGCTTCGTCGAAAACAGCGATCATCTTTTGATCAAGTATCCGAGTTGTGGATTATCTTTCAGGGAAATCGGTAGTCGTGTTGGACGAAACCAAACAACTGTAATGCGGATATGTGATTGTTGGATGCAGGAGGGTACGACGGACCGGCTTGTTCGATCGCATCCACCTCAGCGCACCACTTCACGTGATGACAGGCAAATTGTGCGCATGGCAGTGACGGGTCGCTCAGTCACATCACGAACCATAGCACAGCACATGCAGTCTGTAACGCATCATCCAGTGTCTGCGCGTACCATTCGACGCCGTTTACAGCAGAGTGGTCTGTCCGCAAGACGTCCATTGCTTTGTCTACCCTTGACGCAGAACCACAGACGTCTCCGCCGCCAATGGTGCGATGACAGAAGGATGTGGACGGCAGAATGGAATGAAATTGTCTTTACTGACGAGTCACGCTTCTGTCTGCAACACCACGATGGTCGCATTCGAGTCTGGAGACACCGTGAAGAGAGGATGCTGAACAGCTGCGTTATGCACCGCCACACTGGTCCTGCACCAGGTATTATGGTATGTTGCGGTATTGGATATCACTCTCGCACACCTCTAGTACGCATTGCCGGTACTTTAAACAGCCAGCGCTACATCTCCGAGGTGTTGGAGCCAGTTGTCCTTCCTTATCTTCAGGGCTTGCCCACAGCCATATTTCAACAGGATAATGGGCGACCACACGTGGCACGCATTGTCCAACGGTTCTTCGTCAATCGCCAGATTGAATTGCTTCCCTGGCCGCCTCGCTCTCCGGATCTTTCGCCGATAGAAAACATGTGGTCCATGGTTGCTCTACGATTGACCCAGATTCCATCCCCAGCTGCCACAGCAGATCAACTTTGGCAACGTGTGGAAGCTGCTTGGTCTGCTGTACCCCAAGAACTCATCCAAAGTCTCTTTGAATCAATGCCGAGGCGTGTGGCAGCGGTGATCTCCAACAATGGCGGCTACTCTGGCTACTGATTTTGGCAGGAACCACACTTCACAGAAGTCTATAAATTTAATCATTTGATACTTGGTCAACATGTTATCTACAAAATAAATTTTGTTGTCATATCTCTTGTCTTTCTTGGTGTTGCAATTTGAGTGGCCAGCAGTGTACTTTAGAATTGTAACTGGTGTATTATATTCCGACACAGACTAGGTAATCTAAAAGAAAGATAAAAGATTCAAACTGTAATTACTCCGCACGCAGATATCCTCTTGCATACAGAAGTCGATACAAGCACCTTGCAAAGACTTCCTCAATCTCAAAATCAACCAACCACCTTGATAACTAACACTCTATTGGTTTCAAAGGTTTCGAAACGCAGCTCACGCAATAACACAATACAAAATAAATTACTATCTTAAAAATCAAAAATTAATTTTCTGTTTGCTGCTGACAACAGCTCCGTATAAAAATGCACACCTATACAGGCTGAAATATCTCCTCATGCAAATGGAATCGTAGGAAAGAAGACACAGTGAGCATATCAATAGTTAGAAAAAAAATATTTAGAAAGACAAAGGAAACTGGAAGGCACGGCTGCATTATTTTAACGAAGTTCATTTGTCAGTTAAGAAATGCAAGTGACACGGCTCTCCTTCGCGCTGGCAATTCATTCATTTTGTTTGTTGATCCAAATGCTCATCTTTAGACAGCTGCTCGATTCGGCTGTCAAGAGCACGCAAGAGAGAGTCGTAAAGCATTCAAGGATAAACTAAGCTTTGACAGCTTCTGTCCCTGACAGAAACTGTAAAAATTACGCGGAAATTATTCCACGGGTAGCGTATTTATCACGACGGCATGCCTCTTTTAAAATTTTCCCGTTCCCGTTGCCTCGTTTCTTTAAAAATATATGCAGTACTTCATAAATTAGTGTAGTGTCACTATATATTGATTTACTTGTAGGTAAATGAAAAAACACAATCTGTCAAATAGCAGAAATGATCTAAGTTGGACGAGAAATGTTTGTCCCTTAGTTTAGACAAAGGAACTACTTGAGTTTATGAAAAGCACGAACTTTCAAACAGTAGAAATGATTTAAGTTGAACGAGAGATATTTGTCCTTTAGTTTAGGCAGAGGAATTACTTGAGTTTACGAATGTAGCTGTTGGGTTTTAAAATGCTCAGCAAACATTTTAAAGCCCAGCAGTGGCGCACCCTGGGTGCTAAGACACGATACCTCTGACGGGTTTTCATTATTTAAATATCATTTCCAATTCATCATTTGGATTTTCTTCCGTTCATAACCTTATCTCAATCTCATTATCTTTTCTCTGCTCATCCATGTTCTGTTCATAATTAAAATCCTTTCTTTAGCATGTCAAAATTCCGTCGTCATAGTACATGATTAGAAATGTTATTGATTTCCCCGCTTCCATGGACTGGTCATAACCAGTTTGATCTACCACGTTAAAAAAATATCTTTTCCAGCAGCCATATTTATGGAAAAGAGGATTAATTAAATGTTGTTCTTAAAAGAAATTAATTTAAAGAAAATAATTAAAAATTAAATTTAAATTTTGCATTTTTAAATACCTGTTGGGAAGCCAAACACTCTAAAAGACATGTACACGTGGAGAACAATTTTTTTAGTACGTTTATGGTGGAATGCATCACGCTTTTTTTTTTGTTGAAAATGGCTAACAATATTTTATATTGTTAAATGTAGCATTAAAAATTCCCCAGATTAAGGAATTTTAATTGTTTACTTGCATATACCAAACTCTAATTTCCACGAACAGATTATGTATTGCCTCATTTCTGAGATGTAAAATTCTCCGTCAAACATGCCAATTTAAATATTAAAAAATTCTTTTCACCTTTACGCAAAGGAGAGAGTATCTGTTTCAACTTTCCAATTAAGCGGTTTTTATTTATGCATCTTCTCTTCGTACTTGTATCTTCTACTCGTACATGACCTTTTGATGCGATATAGGCGCTCAAAAATGAGGCAATAAGGTTCGGAATTCACCTGGCCTTCTGACTTCTTTCTTGACTTTTTGGCCTGTCATAGAACTTGCACCGTTTGCCATGGCTTTGATTCCGGATGACGGCTTTACATTCTTGGCTTCGACGCTGCTCTAGAGCTCGAGTTTCCCCGCCTGCCGTGATAGCTTTATCTAGATCGATAGTTCCTCTTTCGCCTTCCCGTAATTGAACGTTGAGCTGTTATGACATAGGCATGACAGTAAAACCGAGAGAGTATGGCTATCATCTGAAAGGATATTTATACGGGAAACTGTAAAAAGAAGCCAAGAAAAGTGGAGATGGCTTGTTTTTGACAAAGTTTCCGTAACAGCTGAAGGAAAAGACACGTGTTAACTGACATACATAGAGCGTTTAGCGCTCTACCATAAGGCAAGACTATAGAACAATGCTCCTATGGTTGTTACAGTTGTTGGTCGCACTACGACACCCCAGTCCGTCGAACATGTAAAGAAGACATGACAGAAAATAGACGCATACATACACAGATAAGACGTCCACTGACATCGATGAACGGAAAGGGTTACAGCTTCCACTTTCGAGAACGGGTTTCTTTTTTACCGTAGGATTACGTTCCTCCATAACGGTCCTCCGGAAAGCATAATTTCAGACGCTAAAACCGTCCGTCGTCGCGAGTTTTAATTTTGGCAGCACGCCAAACACAGTCTGTATAGCTTGAGTATACAGTAAATAGTTAAATAGAAAAATACCAAAATGCGTCAAAATTTTGAGATACATTCATACATACATATATATAGATACATATATACATGATACATATATACATAACACATACATACTTATATACATACATATATACATACAAAAGATGTTAAACAACGATAAGTAATTCTACGCTAATAACCCTCGGTAGTTTCGTTAGAAGAGATTACCTGAAATTTTTTTTTCAGGTGGACTTCTACCTCCAATTTTACATCCATGCCCTATGCGAAATCAAAACCCGTGTCTACAGCTAATGACCTCACCACCTTATTGCTGGGAAGCGATTATTAAGGTTTCCAACAGATTAAAATATTTTGGGTCGATTTTTTCATGCTTTCTTGCTCATAAAGTGCATACAGTTTGTTTATTAATAGGAAAGAGAAACCTTCGATAAAACGTTAGTTATGAAAAATTTTGTTCTGAGCTATTAACAGAACAATTTTTTCAGATCTGTAATAACAGAAGTTGTATGAAAAAACAATCTATAATTAATGTCAATTATTGGGAAGTGAAATGTTTGTTGATATATCGCACTCTGGCAAGAAAAGTGACACAAGTCAAAAAAAATTATTTCAGGTAGTCTCCTCTAACGAAACTACCGCGGGTTATTAACGTAGATTTACTTATCGTTTGCTTACCACTTCCCCCCTCCCCCCAAATTTTTGTAATTTTAGGACCTTGAAGCTTGACGAAATGACTATAAATATGGTCTAATTCTAATCACAAAAAGTCAAATAATATTAGAAAAAGAAATTTTCTTTCTTTATACACATAAAGTACATATTTTTAAATATGTCATATATAAAAATGGAAATTAAAAATCTATAAATAATTTTCAAATTAGCAGTTTAGAATTTTATATGATTAACTGCTAATTTGAGTTTGCGGGCAGCATTACTTTTAAACTATCAACAGGAAACTGATAAAACTACACTCATATGTATATTTCATGGTACTCTACAGTTTAAAACTAGAAAAATGTGCAATTCTGGAAAACTTTTTTTTATGGGGGGGGGAAAATTATGCAAATAAAAGTGATAATTTTTGAAGTTTTCTAATTTTATGCTCAATTTTTATATTAAATAATATTTATTACAATTTTTTTGGTTTTATATGACAGGTAGATATATTACAAGTGTAATCTGACCATTAATTATTTTATGTAAGCATATATCTCAATTTTATGATGCGCGCAGCACTTTATGATTTTTAATTACCAGTTAATCATACAAAATTCTAAACTGCTAATTTGGAAATTATTTATAGATTTATACTTTCCATATTAAAATATGGCATATTTAAAGATATGTACATTATATGCATAAAGAAAGAAAATTTCTTTTTCTAATATTATTCGAGTTTTTGTGGTTGGAATTAGACCTTATTTATAGTCATTTCGTCGAACTTCATAGTCCTGTGCCCCCTTAACTGTTTACTGCTACTGGGTTTGGCGCGCTGCCAAAACTAAAACTCGTGAAACTGGACAATTTTTTTTTCTCTCCGAAAGACCGTTCGGAGATCGAGAAACGTAATCTTTCGGTAAAATGGCAATTTTGAGGTTATGTCATTGAAAAATATGTATGAAGTGCCCCATCGTACACGAAAGTGACACGTCTCTATCTCGCACTTTGTCCACCAAAGGGCAGTTTTATCAGTTTTATTGTAATGCTAGTTCAAGCTGTATAGTATTTTGTAAGTTGATTTTTCTCAAATGCTGCATTTTTGAGTTGTGTCAATTTTCTAGCCGGGGTGCGATATGTCAAATGTCTAATATTTGATATCAGGCTCATATTTATGCTCTAAGAGAAAAAACACTTTTTTTTAAATACGTACACCAGTCCCTTTAATACTGAAATTCTGTTTAAGACGCTTTTTTCCAAAGATCACGATTTGAATGCTTTTAAGGGAACCGTGTACCTTTATTTCAGCAAATCTTTTCTTTTATAATATTGATTATGTTATTGCTAATATATATATATATATATATATATATATATATATATATTTCTGTAGGTTAATAATACCAAAATAGTTTTCAAGTAAAAAATCCTTTATGAAGCTTCTACGAAGTAATTTATAAAGGGTAAGTGTACTAATAAACTTTAAATCTGTTTTTCTCAAAATAGATTTCTCAAGGTTTTTAGATTTTTTTTAATGGGCTTGTGGCGGCCCAGTGGTACAGCGCGCTGGTTTTCTGTGCTGGTTTCGGTGCTACATTATTTTAATATACTATAAAAGAAATTATCAAAAAATACAAATATAATCACTTTTTCATAAAAATATCCATTTTGAAGCCTTTTGCGGCACTTAAAAATATTTTAGTAGAGCAAAAAAATTTTGTATTCTTAATTTTAATTTTAAAAGACAACTTTTGAAAACTAGAGCATATTGAAATTCCAAAAAAAAAATTTTCGTTCCACCGTGATGTCCGAGTGTCTTTTAAGTGCCTCGTCCTTAAGTGCCTTTATGTGTACTATTTTTATGAAGTAAAACGTATTATATAATGAGTTTAGCAGGTCTCCTTACTAAAAAGAATGTTTAAATTACATATTTTGCTACTTTTTTGTACTTCAAGGGTATTCAATTTCAAAATAATTGCGAAATTTGTCAAAATTTTAATAAAACCAAAAGTTTGCCCTTCTTGCGCTAACTGAAAACATGCACCAATTACGCTAATATTTAATTTCCGTCTTTATTTTGTTAAAAGGCAACTTTTGAAAACTAGAGCATATTGAAATTGAAAAAAAAGTTTTTTTCGTTCCACCCTATTATACATCCGTTGACTTGTGCACGTCATCGACACCTGTCGGCTGTTTTTTGAGTTATTTTTTTCCTGTCTTAAAAAAAATCCCGTGACCTAGCGATGCTAACCCTGCAAACTTTTTTTTTATTTTGGTTATTTTTCCGGTTTTTATGAATTTTTAAAGTTTTTACGGACTTTTTGCCCTCCCGGTATCTCAAAAATTAAGTCTCAAGAAGCATTTTAATATTTTGTTTATAAATTTAAATTTAAAAGAAAATCTTAAAATTATAATAAGATCGGAAATTTCTTTTAAGGTTTTCTATATATTTATAGTGAAATGTATATATGTACAAAATTTAGTATCTCTATGATAAAAAGTATAAAAAAAATTAACGTTCCCCGCTTCCTTAAAAAGAAACTAGCTGCAGCCATATGCAAATGAAATTTTCAGGTGTGAAATTTTACGTATTCACTATTTAATTTTCGGTATTTTTGTGACGTATGTCCGACAACCGCTTGATTTTAATAGTTTCCACATCACTTTTGATATCGACAAGCTTTAGTTTTTCTATACTCGTAGAACAGTAATGGAAACTTAATTGCATTTCTAGATTCTCCAAATGCGACCTAATAAAAAATCGGCCGTTTGAGAGCGAGCAAAATTCTTTTTCGTGCCATGCATTCCACTGGTTCGCAATATATGTACTAAAACGAAAGAGAGTTGAAATGTTTTATTTAAAAAATAGCTTTAATATAATTCTGCTCACATTCCTTAATAGCTAAACAATAATATCTCCAAATTCTTTTTATTTCACACTGGTTTGGATCTGTTTCATAGTGAATAATGTTCATGATTTTCCGAGGATAAAGAGCTTGTTGCTCTCTCGGGCATTTCAAGAGCTTAGATAGTCTACAGAGTAGAAATATTAGCGGAAATAATTGACTGGGAAGTATTGTTAGTACTTAGCTGGATTTCTAAGCTCGTACGTTTCCAGTGGCATTAGTGTTAACTGAGAGTCATGGCTGTAATGAACATTGGCGGTAAAGCTTGCTAATTTAAATCCCAGAGGTAGGTCAAGACAGGGAGTTAAAATACGGGACATACTGTAGTGCCATTGTTAAATACCCTGTGTAATTTCTAAGCGGGAGGTGATTATGCGACCCTAGTTATCAGGGATGGGATAATCAGATACAATCAATGAAGTTTCAGAGATCGATAGGGATGCAACAAGAATTTCGGATCGGTTACGGGCAATTTGGAGATAAAGAAACTAATGATTCTTGCGGCAAAAAAAAGGATCATTTAAGAGTTAAATCAGGAATGTCGTAATTAACTTATAAAAGATGGTAAATTTTGCTCGTATCTTTATACAAAAAATTCCTTGTGAGCAATTCTTTAAGTAAATTGTGGGGTAGTTTTCTTTTATCAATGAATGGTTTCACAAAAAAATTCTTCATACATTGTAAGAAAGTTATTTACAGGTAATTATCACTATGAATCATCATTTATTGTGGAATTACTTTTTCTATAATTATGACATACGACTCTAATCAGATGGTATTGCCCATAGAAGCAGCTGACCTCATCAACTTAGGATTTATACATAATCTGTGCTTCCATGCTTCATAAAAAGTATATTTAGTGCAAATTTGTAATATATATCTTTATTAATCTACCTCCTCTTTTTCTTTTTATTCTTTATATTCTACTTATTTAATTTTATCTCTCTGACCCTCTCTCTCACGCACACGTATGTACATAGTATGTACAAATGTATGAATGTATGTATGTATGTATGTATGTATGTACTACATACATACGTACATACATATATACATTGACATACAAAAATAGGAAGAGGGAAGCACGGAAGTAAATTAAGCAAGCACACATATTTTATACATTTATGCGCAGACATATACACGATACATAAATGTGTTCGCATAGAATAATAAAGTGTGAACGCTCATGAATGCTTTCATGCAACTACTCACGCACTTATATATCTGCGTATGTACGTAACTAATATATCGCTGAGATTTCTCTGCGAATCTACCACTCTGTGTTTATATACACACATATACAACTTCAAGCATAATGGATACAGGAATTCACCCGGAATTCTGACTCCTAAGTGCAGAATTGATCTAATGAAGCTCTGATGCGGATTCCGTTAGGATTCCGTCTCATGTGTTTGGTGAACGACACGTTTAGGTTACGCGATGAGCTTATCTCTGACTGTAGATTTAGTTATCTAAGAAAAGTCTTTCAAAGTAACACTTTCTCTCAATATGCCAAATTAGCTTAATATGATAGAGCACCGTCTTCAAACCGGAAGATCCAAGGAACCGTTTTTTACTAATATGTCTCATAAAGGCGCCCAAATCCTAGGAATACAGGATAATGGATCATTATATTGTTATGAGAGTACATCAGGAATTCATTATGAGAAAGAGTGCTGTACACAGCTTAGAAAATAAGGAAATAATAGTAAATATATCTGTACTATTTAAAAATACCTGTACTATTTATTTACATAGTGTGTTGTTGACCGTAAAAGAAAAGATAATATGTGAGGAAAGCCATACAAAATAAGACTTCCTCACAATGCAGCAGCATCTTAGATCGGGAATCCCCCGAAAGATCGAAAGATCTGTGATTTGACTTTAAGTAGTCTCTGAAAACTTTATATGTAAACAAAATTTTGATTATTGGTGATGTTGTTCTCATAACAAATTGATTAACATATGTATACTGTCGTATTAAAACATTTATGCCAAGATATATATATATATATATATATATATATATATATATATATATATATATATATATATATATATATATATATATATATATATATCAGAGGTAAAAGACACTAAGTCACATTTCTTAAATTTTGCAGGAGAGCTCAATGTAATCCCTATGTGTTTTTTATCTCGATGCAATGATATGACATTGTGCCGTTTTCAACTGGCAAGGTCTAGTCTATATATATTCGAGTTAAAGCCTTTCACCACTGAAATTTATCAAAACAATATGAAAGAATAAAATTAAACAATCTACTTTTAAAAAATGGACTTGGTGTCCTTTACCTCCAGCATACAAATATGTAAATGTGCGTGTGTGTGTGAGTGAAGAGGCTTATGAATATTAATTTCAATGAGTAAATTAATTTAATAATAATTTTAACTACAATAATTAAAAAAATAATTTTATTAGCTAATTTGTTATTAGGTAATTTTCTAACTGTAACTTTATTAGTTAATTTGCAGTACCTTTAATTTTAACTTTATTCTCTGCAATTATGTCCCCCCACCACCACCGTTACATCGTTTTTGAGAGAACTCCTTGACTGTAACCCAGACTCTTACGGTTATGCGATTTAACGGGTTTCATACATCATGCTAAATTCTTCTCATCTCAGTTATATCTTAGTTTTCACTAAGGCCTGACGATCGCGACGTCTTGAATTCCCATTTATGTATCATTTGTTGATTCATCCAATGGCAAGAACTTTCCTATTATATGCAAATTATTTTATTCTCCACGTTATAAATAGAAAACCAAATTCCTTCAGAGCACATGCCTAAGGAATATTAGCGACCAGCAGCCCTTAAAATGGAGTTCCGCCCAAAGCACGAGGCGCTCGCTCAATATTTCCCCAGTTATATCAGCGATCCCGGTTTAAATCATCTTATCTCTCTCAGACGAGACGACTCAAATTATACAGATCAAGCTATTCGGGCCAACTTGGTTGTGTGCCCTCGGAATATCGCAGTCGTAACGACAGGAGTCGGGGCGGGGAATCAAATTATTGCCCAGCTTGTAATGCGGAATCTGCAGTTTACTGCTGGGATAAACGCCATATACTCTCCTAAACCCTCGTATGGTTAGATATGCGCAAATGGGCACCATATCACTAGAGATAACACAGGGAGGAGTTTATGTGACTTTCCGATCTTCCAAGAACAATATTTAGCAGCTCCCGCCCCTCGAAAAAGGCCATTTATTCTTGGTGGGACTGGGGAAGATTTAGGAATTGTGTGTGATAGTTTACATTCACGGTTCTTAGTAAAATCATGACGTTATTCTATTTATTTTCAAATGACCACAAATGTATATAAAAATTCTTCATATACGTCTATATATAATATCAGTCGTTTATTTAGTATACACATGCATAGACATAGACATGCCTTCACACACACGCGCGTATACAGTTAACGTATGTATATATACCCTATAGATATAAAATAATTAGCTTAAATCTGTAGCTTTGTTTCGGTATGTTTTTGTCTGAAGTTTAATTTTCTCGCTAATTTTTTTATAATATTTTTTCACATGCAAAATGAAAAAAAATGATAGAAAGGTACTCCCCTATCTATCAATTTTTTTTATCAGCCATTTCCATTTCGAATGTATTGATAGAATTAGGGAACGAACGAACGAACGAACACACACACACACACACACACTATATATATATATATATATAGTTAAATAGATTGATAATGGAAGCGTAGTTGGCACGGGAAAGTTAAGAATGATATTTTGAATCGTGTGGATTTCAGACGAACAAATTCGATTCTCTCGGGCATGTCTGCTATCCTTTAATAAAACAGACTGGCATTTATTGTCTTCTAATCTTATAATGCATTCTTTCTCCAAGGAGAGAAAATGGAGGTGAAATGCAAAATTCCACAGGGCGAAACCCTACAGGCGGAAACTTTTCACGAAGCGGGAACTTCGATTGAAACTAAAAGATAGAAGATAAATTGTAAAGTAGAAATTTCTTAGAACCACAACTTGGCAAGCGGAAAAGTAATCAACATTTGTCTCTGTAGATAGGATTTTATTCAATTCAGTTCACTCAGATAATCCTGATTATTTATATATATATATATATATATATATATATATATATATATATATATATACATACATATACATATATATATACAGTGGAATATCGATCGATCGTTCCCCGAATTATCGTTTTCCCGTATGTTTCGTTTATTTCACTGTCTCAATGATCATATTTCTTTGCTATGGTCCCGCATGTATCGTTTTCTCGTATTTATCGTTCAGTTCAGTCGGTCCCTTGAAAAACGATAGATAGAGATTCCACTGTATATATATACACCGGGTGACCATAATTAAAACACTCTTACTCCGACCTCTCTATATATTGAACTACTCAGTGTATATGCTTCAAATTTTCTATACATACTATTCAAAACACGGGGAAACTGATAAAGGGAAAAAAATAAAGTTCCAGAAATTCCGATAGGTGGCTCTGTACAACCAAAAATAGGAATAAAAGACAAAAATAATAATAATAATTTTAAAATATCTTAGCCGAAATGAAATTTTTGAAAGATTCTGGGGAGCGACGAGGCCCATTTCCTCCTCAGGGGAACAGTGAACACCTATAACTATCGCATTTGGGACACGGAAAATCCCCGTACCTTCCAAGAGATTCTACTCCACTTACCGAAAGTTAGTCTGGTGAGGATTCACAGCCACATTCATTCTTGGACCTTTCTTTTTCGAAAAGGCTTCTCGCAATGTCCCTGAGTCATGCACCGCGACGGCTAACAGGTACAAAAGGATGCTCGAAACTTTTGTTGTACTCTATTTGCAACAGCGGCAATGTCTTGACTGAATTACTTGCATGCAAGATGGAGCGTCTCCACACATTGTGTACAGCAGTTTCTTCAGCAACGTTTCACTAATGACAGAAAAAACAGTCGTTCATTTGTGACAACCTGGCCATCTCGTTCTCCGGATCTTAAACTGTGGGATTTTTGGTTGTGGTGACATTTAAAAATTCTTGTTCATCGAGGGCGTCTGGTAACCTTGGAAGATTGAAAGAAGGTATCACTCTGCGAGTGAGAAGCATTTCAGTTAACCAGTTACGATCCACAGTTGAACAATCTGTCCCCAGACTACAGATTTTACATCTTCATGAAGAGAAAGAACTATATGGAGCAGCATTCCCTCCGTCAATAAGGTCCATGTCACATGAATTTTGGATACCTTTAAATGAAATGTGTTTAAAACGTGTTTTGTATCCTTTCAGTCTTGTCCAGTTGTACAGCGCCACCTATCGGAGTTTCTGGAACTATTTTTTTTTCGTGTAATCCTTTTCCCCTTGTCTTGAATATTATGTGTACAAAATTTGAAGCGTATATACTGCGTAGTTCAATATATATAGAAGTCGGAGTAGGGGTGTTTTAATTCTGGTCACCCGGTATATATACATACAGTGGAATCTCGATCTGTCGGTTTTCGAGGGACCGACTGAACTGAAAGATAAATGCGGGAAAAGATACATCCCGGAACATAACAGAACAATATGATAGTCAGGACTGGGTGAAATAAACGACACATACGGGAAAACGATGATTCGGGAAACGATCGACCGAGATTCCACTGTATATATATATATATATATATATATATCTACATTCTTACAGTGAAACATCTCTATGGCAACCAGTAATGGTTCTGAAAAAAAGTGACCGTTTTGAGGGGGTGGCCGCGGAAAAGAGGGTATAATAATACTGGTTCTATGAAGTGTATTGAATCGAGTCTGAAAAAAATGGTCGATTAGGGGAATGGTCTCCGAATATTGGTGGCCGGATAGAGAAGTTTTATTGTATATACAATGAAATTTCTCTAGTCGGCCACCCCTTAAAACGGACACTTTTTTGGAACCATTACTGACCGCCATATAGAAATATCCCCCTATTCGATGGGCACCCCTCCAAACGACCAATTTTTTCGGGAACATGACTGGCCGCGAGAGTGAAGAATGATATTTTGAATCGTCGGGGGCAGCGGTTCCCAACCGGTGGGTAGCAACCCACTAGTGGGTCACGGATGGGTTACAGGTGGGTTACGACTCGATCCTAAAACTATCAGAAACCATCGAATAAACCATCAGAAAAGATAAGAAAAATCGAAACTTACTTAAAAACAGCAATTTTACATATTGATAGATTGTAATAACAATTTTCTTAACTGTAATTATATCAAAGCTGTATGAATTTTTTTGCCTGAAAAATTAAAATGGTCTTTGTGTACTTTTATAATTGTAGTTTTTATCTACACCTAGGAACACTTGTTAGTGAGTATGAAACCACTTATTGCATATATTGCAAACATATATCTATTGTTAAATAAATAACTGTTTTTCTACAAAGTGGTTATATTTTGTCAACCAGTTTCAAATCAGATCACAAATTGTTTATCAGTAATCAATCTGTATCTTCAAAAAAGCATATACATATATATATATATATATATATATATATATATATATATATATATATATTTATTTATTTGCAATATTTGATGGTAAATTATATATACATAAGGAAGGGATACGATACAAATAAGGTTTTTTACTCCACCATGGACCGAAGGACCGTGGAGGTATTCCGATAAGGAAAGGTGGGTCGCCAGCTGAAAAAGGTTGGGGGAACCACTGGTCTGGGGGATTTCAGACGAACAAATTTGATTCTCTCGTGCATGTCTGCTATTCTTTAACAGAACAGACCAGCTTTTATTGCCCTCTAATCTCATAACGCATTCTTTCTCCAAGGAGAGAAAATGGAAGTGAAATGCAAAATTCCACAGGGCGAAACCCTAGAGGCGGAAGCTTCAACTAAGCGATAGAAGATAAATTGTAAAGTAGAAATTTCTTTGAACCAGAACTTGGCGGGCAGAAAAGTAATCAGCGTTTGTCTTTGCAGATAGGATTTCATCCAATTCAGTTTCGCTCCGATAAGCCTGATGGTATTCCAATGGCAATCTACCCGTAATTGACGTATCCCGCTTTTAAATGTCTTTCTTATCAAAATTCACTTCTCATTTATTTATTACGATCTACCAGAATGTGCGGTTCCTTCGGTGACCCGTACCACCCGTGGCGGAGTCCTTTTATGACATTTTTGTGGTTATCCTTGAGAGATGGTTTTACGTTACGTTAAAAAAAATATCAAAGGAGGAAAATAAGACCTTTTCTTATTCCCGCCAAGCTGTTTTGTTGTTGCAGGGGGTAGATATCGAGCATCGTCATTCACGCAACATCGTGTTAGGGAGATTGAAGCGCAATTTACTTTGTAATTGTAGATTAATATCAGAAATTTCATCCAAGTGTTGAAGTAAGATTATTTTTTTAGATAGAAATGGACGGAAAATTATTATTATTTTTTTTAATGAAGTGCCGTAATAGGTGGAGATTAACTGTAAATAGTGTAAATATATAAAATTTTTCACTGATATCTGCTAAATACCTAGATTGGAAATTTACTAATGCAGTACAACTCTTTAAAACAGCGATAAAAACAAAACTGTTTTTCAATGTATACGGTGTTGGTATATGTCTCGGCCATAGTCAGTGCAGGATTTACGTATAAGCTACACAAGCTATAGCTTAGGGCCCCCAAGAAAGTGGGACCCCCCCAAAAATTATAAAGGGCCCCCTATATGATTTAAGATATGGGCCCCTTATAAAGGGCCCCATACTTTAAGTAGCTTAGGGCCTTATCAAGTCTAAATCCGGCCCTGGCCATAATACGTTATTTTGTTGTCAGAATCCTTTTCCGCAGATTCTGATGATCAAAATACCGTATTTTTAATATGCGGTATATTGAGCCATTCTCAGAATTTCGGAGCTTATCTGGGTGTCGATTATGGTTAGTTCAGCACACTATTACAATATCAGGAACGGATATAAATCCCCTAAAGCATTGTTCAGCTGGTAATACTTACGTAGAGGTCTGGAGATTGGTTTTAGCAGACGATAGTTATAGTGGTGCCCGACCGATGGAAAGAACGATTGTGGGGTATTGGGTAGAAAATTGCACAATTCATGGCAAAAATAAACTAGGCTTCGTTGGCCAAAAAAAAAAGAAGAAAAAGAAAAGATAAAATGAAATCAATGGATGAAAAAAAAACATACGAAGGCCAAACTTCTGTTACATTGGCATGAAGAAAAGGAAGTAAACAAAACGAACGGAATTAGAAAAAATGGAGTGTTACCCACAACATCAAGAGGATTATGTAGAATACTGACCTCTAAAGAGACCTAAGCACCAACCTATAGAGAAGTTCCAGGTTCGAATTTCGTAGACAGACGTTACAAGCTCTTGATATGGAAGGGAGTATTCAGTGCCTCTTGTGGAGATTCGAATCGAGTACCCTTATTCCGAAGCGTTAACCACTAGCCTGACCCGGGACCATAGTTTTCAGTTCTTACAGAAAAGTACTAACTTGAAGATTGAAATAAAAGACTTCTGACACAGCTAACTTAACTAAATTACGAAAATTGTTTAGGAGTATTTTGGTATATGAGTAGAAAGAACATACCAAGCAATGGAGTAAAATTTTCTGCAGAAAATTCCTGATTTGTAAAAAAATATGTTTAAAATTGTGATGAATTCAAAAATATGTATTAGACTGCAGACTCGATTAATAACGATTTATTGTTTTTATTAACCTCCATTCGGGGCGATAAAAATACATTTGGGCAACCTTTCGACCCATAACAAGGATTCCAGTCATCTTGCATTCCAAACATTTATAAAACCTGAGGAATGCACGATTACGAGAGCCAGCCTGTATCTGAAATGAGTTAAGAAGAGTGTAAAAATTATTTTTTCCTCACTTCTTGTAAGATAATCTTTTAATTCATCATTTCTGGCTCTACGTATATAAATCATTATAAACATTTTTCTGGAAAACATCTAATAGAAATAGTTTTAGTAATTTACTCTAACGTCTAATTGGGTATTGTAAAATCAAAACTAATTTTAAAACTGAAAAAAAATTCCTTAACGGATTGTTTATAGTGCATACAAGACAGAGCCAAAAATCGATTCAATCTTTATAATATATATATATATCTATATATATAGTTAGGTAGATGGATATAGAGAAGATGCTAAGTAACTTCTAATGATATCAACACTTTGAGCAGCAGACACTATTTAACTCGAAGTTACCGTTCACCTGTACGATAAGTAATGTTATCTGTTATAGGCGAAATGAGCTTAGAATTCGAGATAGAGAGAACAATTCGGGGAAGCTTAACGGTAACGCATGTCTTAAAGTAAAATTAGAAATCTGTTGTGTTATCCGAATGGGAAATATTTATTTAAAAAATGTTCAAATGATGAAAACTAAGCAACTGAAATTCTAGAAAATATTATTACCTTGCGTATGATTTTCTTTTCGGAGCCTTACAAATCATCAATCGGCTTTCTTTGGCTGACTGAACGATAACAACATAACATGTTGCACAGACTTTATATATATATATATATATATATATATATATATATATATTCAATAACATCACTTATTTTCTCTTCAGTGCGTGGGATATTTTTACAACAAATATTCTAATAATTTTCTAGTAAATTTTACTTTGAATTCCAAGTTTTTATGGCTTTTCTGAATCGCTGAAATTGATACTTTTAATGATACAACATAATTTTGTGTTTATGTATTTTTTGGACTACTGATAATTATTTATTTTCATGAAATAAGAAAGGAGTGTAATTCCACGGACTTTTTTTCTAGTCACGTTTCTAAAATCTCTATTTGATAGCATCGAGAAGTTTCTTATCGAGTAACACAGTAAAAGCCTTCATGGGAGGAAATATGCGTGCTCAGGATTATAACTATTAATCAAAATTTCTTTCCTTAATAGTTAGGGAAGTCTTAATAGTTTGGAATAGTTAGGTTGCCTGTTTTCTTCTTTGCACGTCTATGCAAAGAAGAAAACCAGACAGATTTGGTAAGAGCAACCTGTTATGTATTACATAGTCAAGTAATATATATATATATACACTGTTTGTATTATCCCCATTGATAGATGTGTAAGCTATTCAGATAATGATAAATATTCAAGTGGTGCATTATTAGACTATTGAACTTGAAATTAAGCATAGAATGATATCATGGAGATGATGTATTGTTATGATTTAATTATCTAAATTTAAACGTCAATATCTTAGTACAAATTTTAGAATCATTCGACCGGTGTATTTATACATGACTCTTATAGTGTGATGGGCCGGAACATCGTGATTCATCTTAAAGACGATTACACAGAATAACTGTCTCTTCTTTCCATTACGTTTATCGTTCTCCCTTCTTCCTATCACTGTTATGTATAGCGTGTCTGATTCTCAAGCAGACTTGTCATATTTAATTAAATAAGTGCAGCATGAACAATAAAACGGAAACAAGCTTCTTTTTGAACATTTTACGGTGTGCTGAATCATGATTTATGACAGCATGTCAATGATGCGGGCATGCATTATAGGTTTAACTTTATCTAGAAATGGATTAATTGTGTGAAGTGCAGGGCCGCTCGATATGTATTCCGGAATTTGGGATCGGTATGGTCAGTAAGATATGGCATTTTTTATGTGCTCTCTGTGACATTACTGGAAAAATCAAAACTTCCTTAAAGTATGAATAAAATCATTCATAAGTGTCATATAAAGTACACCTTTGTCCAAGAGTTAGTAAAATTAACCGAAACAGTTCAAGTCAGAGGTCATCAACCTTTCGAGACCATAGGCCACAGCTGTTATTACGCTGACCATGTCAGTAGAAAGATTTGTCAAAAGCATGTTCAGCAGTAATATAGTACTTTGTTCATTATGAAACAAATAAAATACAGAACCTGCGTACAACCATATTACAAGCAAAATTTGTTGTCAATTAGGTACTCACTTTGCAGCAGGGAAGCATGTCACTGTAGTCATATATGTCGTTAGCATTCTTTTTATTTGACCGAAGCTACATAAAAAGACCGAGACTGGTAAAGTGCCAACAAGATTTTTGGTCAGAAATTGGTTTGAATTTTAATTTTAAGTTCTAAAACATTCAGAGTATGCCGAAGAAAAATGGATTCCGATCCAAGATAATGTCCCTAGTACATAGTGCGACGATAACCAATGAAATTATCTAGAAATTGACAGTTGAATTTATTTCACAACACCCTTCTTTCCGGATATTATAAAATGATACATTTTCCCTTTTCCTCGTTACTTTGAGACTACTGCAAGGACAAAAATTTCCGTTATATGTTGGTTTGGATTTCCTAGACAGGCAGTCGTAACAAACCTACTTTTCAGCAAGGATTCAACGAGTGAATCGGTGCATTCAACTGCAGAAATAGTATTAACCCTCATTAAAAGTTCTTTGTAGTTCTATTTTTTTTTGCAGCTAGCCGTCTTGTTACGTTATCTTGTAACCAGCCTTGTAATGTTTCCCATATTAAACGGATATTGGGCTATCATTTTTGGCCTATTTAAAAGGAATAATGCCTTGTTTCGATAATGCTTTGTTACCTTCTTCAATCTTTGATGATACTGTCCCACGACGATAAATTTCCTTCGATTTATTTTCCAAAGATGTTAGGTAAATTTTCGTACTTTCTTTCTTCACTTTGGTGTCAATTATGAAAGAATTCTTTGAAATTATTATCACTTCTCTACAAATGTATCACATCATCTCACAAAATCAATCAGAATCAAAAATTCAAAATATTTTCCGTCTCATTCATTCTGGATTGGAGTTACTCTACCCCCTTCCTCTTCGTTTTCTTTATAACAATAGTTGTTTTTGTTTATAAGATTAAAACGATGCCATTTTTTAAAGCATTGCAACGGTATTTTATTCAACACTTGATGGTCTTTTCCCAGGTCCCTCAAGTTGATACGAATGATATCATGGAGATGATGCATTGCTATGATTTAACTATCTAAATTTAAACGTCAATATCTTATTAGTACAAATTTTAGAATCAGTAGGCCTGATGTATTTACAACCGACTCTTATAGTATGATTCGACGGAGCATCGTTATTCATCTTAAAGACGATTTCACAGAATAACTACACAGAATAGCTGTCTCTTCTATCCATAACGTTAAACGCTCTCTCTTCTTCCTATCGCTTTTATGTATAGCGTGTCTGATCCTCAAGCTAACTTGTCATATTTAATTAAATAAGTGCAGCATGAACAATATAACGGAAAAAAGCTTCACTTTGAGTATTTGACGGTGTGCTGAATCATGATTTATAACAATATGCCAATGATTCGCGCATGCATTATGGATTTAACTTTATCTAGAAATGGATTAATTGTGTGAAGTACAGGATCACTCGATATATGGAAGTCTTAGTAGTTTGGAATAGTTAGGTTGTCTGTTTTCTTCTTTGCACGTGTATGCAAAGAAGAAAAACAGACAGCTTTGGTATGTGCAACCTGTTATGTATTACATAGTCAAATAATATATATATATATATATATATATATATATATATATATATATATATATATATATATATATATACACTGTTTGTATTGTCAAGATGTGTTATTTTTTATGTGTCAAGATGTGTTTGTATTATCCCCATTGATAGATGTGAAAGATTTTCAGATAGTGATAAATATTCAAGTGGTGTATTATTAGACTATTGAACTTGAAATTAAGTATAGAATGATATCATGGAGATGATGTATAGTTATGATTTAATTATCTAAATTTAAACGTCAATATCTTATTAGTACAAATTTTAGAATCAGTCTACCGGGTGTATTTACACACGACTCTTATAGTGGGATTGGCCGGAACATCGTTATTCATCTTAAAGACGATTTCACAGAATAACTACACAGATGTCTCTTCTATCCATAACGTTAAACCCTCTCTCTTCTTCCTATCGCTGTTATGTATAGCGTGTTTGATCCTCCAGCTAACTTGTCATATTTAATTAAATAAGTGCAGCATGAACAATAAAACGGAAACAAGCTTCATTTTGAGCATTTGACGGTGTGCTGAATCATGATTTATAACAATATACGAATGATTCGCGCATTCATTATGGATTTAACTTTATCTAGAAATGGATTAATTGTGTGAAGTACAGGGTCACTCGATATATGTCTCGGAATTTGGGATAGGGTATGATCTGTCAGTTGTGGCATTTTGTGTGCTCTCTGTGACATTACTGTAGAAATCAAAACTTCCTTTAAGTGTGGTTCGATTCAAGTCATCTTGCATCAAGTCCTCTGCATTTCGTTCTTTCTGTCTTTACTTTTAGCGAGAGTTAAAAAAGGAACTTTTTAAAGATGTTTATCACTTTTTCTCTACAAATCTGTCACATCATATCACAAAATCAGACAGAAAATTGGAAATATTTTTACTTGCCAGTCATTTTGGAATTAAGCTGCTCAAATCCCAAATGACTAGGATGACAGAGATTTGAGTCACTAAAATCCAAAATGACTAGGACAGGGACGAAAAGGAAGTGAAAAAATTAAAAGGACTAGTCACATTCTTTTCTTGCCCAAGATAACACACCAATTATTCATGGCTCAGAAACGGAAATGCATGTTGACAAACAACATCGAATTAATTCTTTCAAATTTGAAAAAAAAAATCCTCATACATCATTTATTTCTTTGTATGGAGCAATACGAAAGACACGTAAACTTTAACTATTTGCATAAAATATCTATAAAATATAGCGATGTATTATCCAAAATCTATTAATGATCCGAGGGCGAGAAAGTTATTGATCTTTTCAATTTTTTTATAGGTTCAAATTCTAAAGAAGTTTTTTTTAAGATTCAGTTCCCAAACAAATAAAATATATCGAACGTCAACACAAACAGAGAAGAACGTATAACGTAAACATATCTTTCCCAAACTTCCCATTTGATTGATTATAAGGAATCATGTTTTGTTGTTTATAATGCATACCATCCTTAACTACCTTAACAAAGATTTATCGATACACAAAGAATTCCTGACAGAGAAATCTTCAATATCGATTGCTTTCTTGCTGTGGAAGACGCCAAAGAATTTTTTTCCTTCTCTTTTCGGCCATACAGAATTTGTTTCAAACTGGATAAAAATTATTCCAGAATATCGTACTGAATAGATAGGGGCGTGTTTAATGATGAATATGCTTTTTTTTTAATCTTACAGCGTTCAAATATTTTATGTTTTCTTCCGATATTCTGTCAGAATGCTTATTAATATGAGAATCTGTGTATTTCGTAAAATAATGGATTACTGGAGTCGTAAAGAAAAACTGTCAATAGATGTTTCTTCATAGATGTCTGTCTTTGTACCTGGGACTATTAGAGAATGAAGATGCAATCCCACAACCAATTCAAGATTATGGTAAACATCCAATTTTAGGTGAAATTAGGAGAATGTACATAATAAGAAAGAATAAAGCTATGTGACTCCTGATCAAAGCAGAACAGACGATGGTTGAACAATTAAGATGTTGACTATAGGTCCCTGAGTGACCCATATCAATTCAAGGTTCCTTAAAACCCGTGATTGATATGGGCAGTTGTTTGTAGCCTTTCGGAATCGACTTTAATCAGATGGCAACAGTTTATTATTTCCTTCCTGTAGCAAAGATGTTAAATCAGATGCCGAACAGTTGTAATCAGTCATGTCAACTCGTATTAACAAACTGTGCTATCGAATGACAGCAGCCTAGTCATTTAGCCATCCTCCAGCCTTTCTCAATATCGGATCCTTTGTTTAGGTTGCGTTATCATTTATCCCAACCTCTCAATAGAGAACCTTATATATATTATTTATGTTTTTTATTGTTGCATGTATTGAAATCAAGAACAGATACAAACATTTGGAGAGGCTACCTCACACTTTAAAGGTTCACCTACGTTACCTCTAACAATTTCGTTCTGTTTCACGGGGTTAAAATTTACAAACACATCATTTATCGTCCGACCTTTCTCAATATGGGATCCTTTGTTTAGGTTGCATTATCATACCCACTGCCCTCAACAAAGAACCTTAAATACATTATTTAGGTTTTTTATTGTTGCATATATTGAAATTGAGAACAGATACAAACATTTGGAGAGACTACCTCACACTTTAAAGGTTCACCTACGTTACCTCTAACAATTTCGTTCTGTTTCAAGGGGTTAAAATTTTCAAGCACATCATTAATCGTCCGGCCTTTCTCAATATGGGATCTTTTGTTTAAGTTGCATTATCATACCCACTGCCCTCAACAAAGAACCTTAAATAAATTACTTAGTTTTTTATTGTTGCATATATTGAAATTAAGAACAGATTCAAACCTTTGGAGAGACTACCTTAAACTTTAAAGGTTCACATACATTACCTCTATGAATTTCGCTCTGTTTCGCGGGGTTAAAATTTACAAACGGCATTAATCGTCCGGGCCTTTCTCAATATAGGATCCTTTGTTTAGGTTGTGTTATCAACTCCCCTTCCCTGAACAGAGGACCTTAAGTACATTATTTAGGCTTTTTATTGTTGCATGTATTGAAATTAAGAGCTGACACAAACCTTTGGATAGACTACCTCATCAAACTTTAAAGGTTCACCTACATTACCTCTACCAATTTCGTTCTGTTTCGCGGTGTTAAAATTTACAAACATCATTAATTTTCAGGGCCCTTTGAAAATGTTTCGCCATGCATTTAATGATCGATAATGCGCCTCGCCTTACATGAAAGGCTCTCCACCCACAAGCTTTAACCTCTTCCTGCAATCACACACAGTAAATACGTTCGAGCGGAAACACAGATAATTACTCTAGAATAAACTTTATGAATTCAGCCGCAAACTGCTTAACTAATTTTCACCGTATTTACTTATTATTAAAATGAGATAATAAATTAGATTACAAATAAATTAATTAATTAGATGCAGTTAGGGTCAGAAGAATAAAACTAATCTTCTATAGAAGCATGCATAAATGTGAGGTACCATTTCTATAGCGGTCCTCAAGTATTTGGTGATTAATGTGTTGTACAACAGATTAACAGAATTCAAATGTTACGGCAATATTTGTTTTATGAACAGCTTTTCGTCTGTCTTATTGCACTCTAATTGGAAATAGTCATTTCATAAGCAGAATAAATTTGTTTATTTGAAGTTAAGATTCCGCCATTTGTAGATGAATACCCACAAAGCTTTTAAACTGTAGTGAGGGTGCAAACACGAATTTTTCCCATAGATTTTTCAATTTAGTCGTAATTCTAACTTTCTCGGGAATTATTTTACATTATTACTAAACAAAAACGGAAAAAATTATGGAAATATATAAATTATATGGAAATACATGCGTTTCATAGTCCCACCTCCCCCAAACACTCACACACTATTTTTATCAGATCATCGTACAAAGCCTCATCTGTGCTGTCATTCAAATGTCGAATAATATATTATACAGTGAAAGCAAAAGTATTAGTGCTTTTTCTTTCACTGTAAAGTAATGTATTATTTTTTCTCATCGCAACTTTAAAAAAAAAGAAACACTTTGGAAACAAAAATGCGTACTTTACCAAATAAAAGTGAAGATCATGTTGTCATCATGTCTCCATGGAAACATTACTGGTAGCCATAGAGAAGTTTTACTATATATATATATATATATATATATATATATATATATATATATATTTCTACAAGTAAAAAAAAAACTAGATATAATATTTGGCCGCGCCGCCCACATGGTATAATGGTTAGCGTTCTGAGCTGCTACGTAGTGGGCTTGAGTTCAAATCCCGAATAAGGTTTGGTCGTTCCTATGTCGTCCCCCTAATAGGGAGCCAATACTGGCGCACCTATATGGTGCTCCCATAATAAAGTAAACAGTAAATCGAGGTGTATAACAACAGGCGAATGTCTCACGACAAAGTACCTTCCCATTAGAAAAAAAGTATTGGTCGTTGTCATTGGCCAAATTAAGTTCTACAGACAGCTAGAGAACTCAATCGGAAGGCGGGATTATTTTCGAAATCCAATTTTTACGCATTCTTGAAAAAAAAACTCCCTTTATACCATTAGACTGTGTACGTACACATACACACACACAATATATATATATATACAGTGGTACCTCGACTTACGAGTACAATTCGTTCCATGACGGAGCTCATAACTCGAAATACTCGTATCTCGAATCAATTTTCCCCATTGAAATGAATGGAAAGGCCCTTAATTCGTTCCGGACTCCCCCAAAACACAACAATTATTTGTTACATGTTTTTAAATAAGAACATGTGCTTATAAAAACGCAATACAATAGAATGTACTGCAATAAATTTGTTTTATTAAGTGTAATGTACAACATTTACCTTGGAGATCAGACTTGAAGATGCTGATGGAAGAGGAGGAGAAGGGCTGAACTGAAAAATGAAATCTTATTCGTTGATGTTTGACCTTTTCGCCCCACTTTCCCCAATTTCGCTTTTATTACCAGCTACTCTCTTAAAGTGAACGAGTGAGACACGGAAGCTGGACGATTGTTTCCTCGTTCACTGTGGCTGTAATGTCCAGATTCTTCTTTCTGAGAATCCGAAGAACTTTTTCTCAGAATCCGCAGAAGGGGGAGAGCTTACGATCCTAGGACCAAGGTCATCCCATCCCTTAGATCCCCATGGGGAGTTCCAGTGTGGGGGAGGGAATTGAAGCTATCTCTCTGCGAGAGGTTGAGCGCTGTTCGGTTTCAGAGGGCGACTCAAGTATATATATATATATATATATATATATATATATATATATATATATATATATATATATATATATATATATATATATATATATATATATATATATATATATATATATCTGCACGTTGGAACAAAAAGGGCCAATGTCCAAAACTTTGAAATTTGAGTGACAAATGAAAAAGAAATCGAAATAAATTTAGTACTAGAATGTAGGCAAAAACTATGAATAAAATTGAAAAATAAAGTTTGGAAAAATATTTATTAACAAACCGTTAGTAAGATTTGTAAACTGAACTGAAACTGATGTTCTCTGACATTGGCCTTTTTTGTTCCAAGGAACAGATATATATATATATATATATATATATAT
This sequence comes from Dolomedes plantarius, assembly GCA_907164885.2. NCBI lineage: Eukaryota > Metazoa > Arthropoda > Arachnida > Araneae > Dolomedidae > Dolomedes > Dolomedes plantarius. The sequence continues at coordinate 92,272,713 of OU015496.1, forward strand.
ATATATATATATATATATATATATATATATATATATATATATATATATGAATAATTCTTAAATTTAGGAGTCTTTTTTTATATTTAAATTATCGGCTCACTGTAAACCCTTGGGTTATATTGAGAATTCCTTAAAAAGCTAAATTTGTAACTTTGTTTCGAATGCGCCGGTTGGGGTCCTACGTAGTTGCGAGCCCTTCCAGTTCAGATTCCCATCGGAGAAGGTAGACCGCAGCAGGCGATCACCACACCCGAATTAGCCCAACAGGCGCTCCGGAGCCCCCCACCTCAGGGTCATAGGGCTGAGGGGGCAAAGAAGCTTCGAACAGGAAGTACCAGAGCCAGGAGCTAAACAAAGGAGCAATTACTGTGCGGCTTGACAAAGCGGAGCCGAAAATAAAGCAAAGGAAAATGGAAAAAAAAAATTTGGTATCAAGGCGTCGTCTATCTAGGAACCAGCTGTTTGCCTCTATCTATAAAAACCCCTTGCAAAAATTTTGTCTGGGGTTATTTTACCGCTAAAAATGAAAATCTCGAGAACCTTCCAGAGGCTTTAGACAGAGGTTTTAATATTTTCATAACTTTTTCTGGAAACAAAACTGATTTTCTGATAAACGGCCACTAAGATATGATTATCTGTTTGGTGAAGTGCTGCGAAGTGTCTGTGTTTATGTAAATGATCATATAAGTTCAAACAAATGTAATTATACTCTTTGTGCGAATCAGCTAGAATAGAGATGGCTATCCTTTTTTTGCACATAAACCTCCCCCCCCCCCCAAAGAAAAAAAAAATATATATAAATATATACATATATATATTTCTTCAGATGCCGAGGAACCAGCTTTAGTATTAATAGGAATTTCAATTAAAAACTATTCTTAATTATAACTAATTTGAACTGAACTACTAGCGGAACAAATTTTATCAAAATGTCATAGACACATACCAGAAATAAACATTACAAAATTAATATAAATTATTTATCAATGGGAATTTCGTTAATAAACATCCCATGTTAAATATTTTCTGTCAAACTCATATTTAATCACTTAGACTGTTGCCGAACTAAATATATAGTCCATTTATTTCTGAAATCCTGTTTTATGAAGAACATATCCGGAGATAAAGTATCACATGAGTAGAGTTGAAGATCTTCTATGCAACTGTAGGTAATTTATTAATTAGAAGCTAATTAAATTTTGAGGTTCAAAACTTTAGTACTCGCTATTTCAATTTTGTTATTTTTGTTACTGTTTGAAAGTACTTATAGCTTTATTCTTTCGATCCCAGATGTCAGCCTAATCAATGTAATCGTAATATATTTAGAATTTTGATAGTTTTGTATTCATGGAATGGCAACTCGTAGTAATGTTTTGTCTTTCTTTAGAATTGAGTTTGCAATCAAATAAGATGGTTGTGTTTCAGCTTCGTGCTAATAATATCGTTGCGATGTTGTTCTGATTGTTTGAACTGTCTATATGTGTGTGGAAATAAAGTACCTTGTCTTTTGTGTCGTCATGCCTTGGGTGATTATTTACAGCCGTTGTTTTTGAATTTCCCTTTACATTAATCCAAAGATAAGAATATTGGCTTCCGCCAGTAACTAATGTCCAATAATCTATCGATTTCAATGGTTTACAAATTATTTATAAAACTGTTAAGGTTTTTATTATATATAGAACAAGATTGGGAATTCATAAATGCCATTTCAAGATCCTACGAATTCAACTTTGTCTAAAATCGGCCGTCCGAGTGCCATCGAAACTCCAATGCGTGCCATCCCTGGCACGCGTGCCTATGTTCGCCATCTGTGTGCTAGGCTATTTTTTACTGATATCGGAGTCGAATAATATCTACGTTGTGAAAGTGCGTATAAATCATATTCTTTGTCTAGATGTCCTGAAAGTCTAAACCGCGTGTCATAAAATAGCACAAGAAAAATTCTGTCCTGAATATCACCCATTCGGAAAATAAGATGTTTAATAAGAAATTCGACTGTCCTACAACGTTATGGCGTGAAACACGCCAAAGAGAGAAAATTTCCCTTGCATTGAACACAGTTGGTCACTTTCGTAAATAACAGATGCCAGAATAACTGGGTCGCTATTTATTGCGAATGCCTGGCTGAAAATGCTGGTAGAAAGGAAACAAGAGTGTGAATTATGTCTTAAGTTTCATGCTATGTTAAGTGGGGTATATTCTAATAGTGTAACTCATATAAAACTCTAGGTGTCAAATGATGTCCAAGAAAACGACGAATGCAGATGCATTTGGAGAGTATAAATGAATTAATAAATGTATTCTGACAATATTTGAGAGAAAGGGATGGTTTTAGATTTAAAATTGCGGCATGATTTTCTTGGATAGCAAACATGCAATGAACAAAGAAAAATTTCCCCATAAAGTTATTTTTGGATCAGTTTGTCAAATAACCTCAAAAATCATCAGTTCATGTACATGAGTACATTAATTATTTATTTCAGAATAATCGTGTAAGCAAACAAAATTTGTGACAGATGAACGAGTGACAGATCAAGTTTTCATGTTATAACACTAATATAACACATTTATTATCGTTCTCCTAACATTCCGTCACTCTAATGTTCTCATAGTGCATAAATAAAACACGTCACCAAGCAGTATAATTTAAGCATAGAGGCTGGTCTCACACTAAGAATTTATCTCAGTGATATTTATATGTACATATTCAGATATACAAATATGTTATAACAAGCTGAATCCCCGTACTTTGCTACGGAGTACATTCAAATTAAATACAACGGCCAATGTATGCAATTAATACCCCCCCCCCCCCAAAAAAAATAAAAAAATAAAAAAAATATATATATATATTTATAATAATACAACGGTCAATGTATGCAATTAATGCCAAGAAAAATATATTTATAAAAAATCGTAACGGATATTTTTATAGGGAAAATAATGTAGAAGAAAGTATTTAAATTAAATACAACAGTCAATGTATGCAATTAATTTGTATGTTTAATATCGATAAAAAATACTAATTTGAATTAAATTCTTAAAATACTTCCATCTCAATTAGTCTAGTGGTTAAATTTTATCTTTTACTGCATTTTAATATTTTTTCTTTACTTATTTTGTTGTTATGCACGTGACGCAAAATTAATTTAAAGTATCAAAAAGGAAGTGAAACCACGTGATCAGCATTTAATAAATTCTAAAAATTAATCGTGAAAAATTCACCAAATATCAGAAAATAGAGGTAAAGATTCAAAAAAAATTTTTATTTTAAAGGAACTTTTATGATTTTTCTCGTGATGTAAATTTTATAACCCTCAGATTATTATTTTAAATGCAAACTTTCAAAAAAAGTTACAAAAACAGCTTAAAAATTTAATTTAAAAAAATCTAAGAAGAATTTTTCAAAAATCTTTCTTAGTGCACCCCTGCACCATAAAAAGAATCGCCATGAAAAATTTCAGACCTTTCGGTCCAACGGTTTTGTCTGTGCGTTATCTGTCAGTCAGTCCCTGAACTGTTTTCTATAAATCGATTAATCGTGCACACAATATGTGTTGTGTATTTCTATTCATGTATACAAATTCTGAAAACTGTGGTTAGTTGGGACTGATTTTCGGAGCAATATTTTGCTTATACATGAAATCTAAATATACGATACAAATGATATCTAAAAGTCTAACAAGTGTTATGACGTTGCCGTCTAAATGCATATTTAGGGACGAATTACTTTTGTTGAATATTTTGACCAAGAAATTGCAATGAAGTTTACTGAATGGTCATAAAGTTGGCTATCAGATTACAGAAAAACTAGGCAAATGCAGTTACTAATTTTAAATACTCTTAACTATCTTATATCCGTCCACTAGCAATGTATGTAAAGGCCCGTTCACATACAATCCTTCAGCATCAGCGTTACTCGTATTGAAATATATTTAACCAATTACAAATCTCCAAACGATTAGCAATGAGATTGTCAAGGCCTGTGATTGGTTTAAAATATGTCAATACGAGTAACGCTAACGCTAACGGATTCTATGTGAATAGGCCCTTAGAGTAACACCTTTTATACGCATGGCAAGGAACTTATAGGGTATGGCTTGCTACAAACGGAAAACCCCTACGACCTGGAAATGCAGGGATATCGAAGAATGGACTTTTAATGCATCGTAAACTCAACTACAACGTAATACTATATTTTAGGATATATTCAAATTCAGGCTCTTCCCAAGCACGTTTCGGACACGTGCGCCCTCGGTCGTGACAATAAAGCGAGGCAAAAAAGACAGGAAGCATCAAGCCTCGAACGTAGGATGCTCGAAATAAAATTGGCAACGTCCGAAAAATTTAAATTGTACGAGGCGAATTCTCCCCATGCAGGAAACGATAACATCAATTCATATCCTGACACCGGACCAGTGAAAAAAAAATCGTAAATGAACCTAGAAAACAAATCATGGGACAACGTGTAATGTGGGTTCCAAACACACTCGAAAACGTATGCATGTAATATGATATATGTACACACACACACACACACACACATATATATATATATATATATATATATTTATACACATATATATGATATATATATATATATATATATATATATATATATATATATATATATTTATTTATTTATACACATATATATGATATATATATATAGGGTGGTCATAAAAAAACTTTGCCGATATATGGACCTCTAGCGGCTGTTCCGTTCAACCGATTGAGATAACATTTCATATATAGTTATTTAGAGGTATGAGCTCAGGATTCTGTGAAAGGCAACCAAGTGGCACTCACAGTTACGGTTATAGGTAGAGAACCTCGAAATTTTCAAATGACAACGCCTTTTTCCCGTCACAAAATGCTCAGCGCATGCGAAAACCCTAAAGAGCGTTGGAACGGTACGTGTATCACAAAAAACGGACACGTTATGCACGGACAAAAAACAGCTGTGCCAACGGCCATCAAAAACACGATCGGGGCGCACGTAGGAAATTTGCATACAACAGAGGCAAGACACCAATCACTGATGACAACACAGATCGGAGAAAAGAAGACTTTTATTTGGATTACACATTTTCCACATAGGTTCCATCACAGACCGTTCGCAGAGCTGTTTTTTGTGCGTGCCAAAACGTGTCCGATTTTTGTGACACGCGTACCGTTCCAACGCTCTTTAGGGTTTTCGCACGCGCTGAGCATTTTGCGACGGGAAAAAGGGGCCGTTACCATTCGAAAATTTCGAATTTCTGTACCTATAACCGTAATCGTGAGCGCCACTTGGTTGCCATTCACAGAAACCCGAGCTCATACCTCTGAATAACTATATCTGAAATCTCATCTGGATCGGTTGAACAGTTCAGCCGCTAGAAGTCCATATATCGGCAAAGTTTTTTCTATGACCACCCTGTATATATACATATATATACATATACATACATATATATATATATATATATATATATATATATATATATATACATACATACATATATATATTAAGTGGACCGGGAGAAAAGCAATAATAGGAAATTGGATTTACTTGTGAATATGAGCGTAATTAATAAAAGTTAAAAAACCATCAAATTATTTTATTTATAGATTTTCCTGAAATTGAGGGTATTTAAAGTACACACGCTTCCAGTTTTCTACGCTTCATCTACAATAAACACACTTTCAATTTCTCTTATCAGGAAAAAAAAAACTAAAAGTTCTTTAGAGTGATGACGAAGTAATGACGTCAAAAATTCCCTTCACAGACACTCAGACGGAATATCTGCCCCTCTGTGCGTGCCATTGAAATCTAGAAAGAACGAAAGTTTGAATTAGAATATTTCAATGACGCCACTGCTCTGGCAAAAATTTTCAAAGAATTCTCCAACACCTCTATTGAAAAGGCGCGGTGTAATTTATTTCCCATGGAACGGGAAAAATGATGGCGAGATAACATCTCATTTAAACTATAAAATGGACCTTATCGACGCCCTAATAATGAACGCCAAGTTCGGGGATAGCACACATACTCTGATAAAAAGAAGATATTGTATTTTCTTCTCCCAAAGAAAGGGATATCGATTACTTTATCGTGATAACTTATCTCCATTTCTTTCTTCCCCATGTCGGGGAACATGAAGTATATATCCTCTTGTGGGAATTTTTTCTCAGGTAAATCATACGGGCCATAATAGGTTTCATTAATATAAATTGGGGTTATTTAATCCTGAGGGCTTAACTCTGTGCCAACATAATTTGCAATAAAGGAGAAGAGAGTGTATCGAGGTCGTGTAAGAGTGGGTAAAAATATATTTTCTGTTATAAAACACGCCTCGTGGTTCGTACTAGTTCGTGCGCGGGTATTACCTAGTAACAGGGAAACTTGAATAATCACCAAGCTTGCTTTTTATACAGAAAAATGGAAATTTTTGAGCCTCTAAACAAAATACACAATGTTATTTAATTTGGGTATAATTAATATAGTAATATAACTTATGTAGGTTTTCAGATTAAACTCAAGAATTTTTTTTGGTTAACGCTCTTTTTTCTTTTTCTTTTTGACAGTTTGCATTTCATGTATATTCTTTTTATCTTGAGATGCATCATGGGTAGGGATATGTAAATTTCGCATTAAAAATATCGAAATTTCGTAACAAAAAAATTCAATATAGGAAAATTTCGCATTTATTCGCAAAAAATATATAAATTCAAATTTCGCATTTATTTAAAAAAAATTACAATTTTACTTACTTGGATAAGTAAGTATCAGAATTCTTAGTTAAAAGCTGACATTGTAGTAGTCTACACATCATTTTCTTTACGTCTTTGCCTTCTGTAATTAATTTCTATGTTGTACATACTAAAATATCTCAGCATCTACTCTGTTAATGGGACTAAAGAGACTTTACATAGCTGCCTTTGCAAAGTTAAAAGGTAGCAGCATTTCGTTGCAATTAGTATTTGTATAAAATCAACAGGAGTCTCTTGGTTGACTACTGTATGTAGCTGAAATACCCTTGACTTTGGAGCTCAAGAGAAGTTCTTAAATCTACTAAATTGTTCCACAAAACTTGATGGTTGATTTTTACAGTTAGATTTATAGGTTTGACTCCGGTGCGGACAAACTGTCCGGGTGAAATTCGGAGAAAGTCCGAAGGAGAGATTTCTCAGTTGAAGACCGCGGATGGTCTTAGTAAAGCAATTATATTAATAAACTATTACTATTATTACCTAATTTCTCTTAAAAAGCCGTTTATCGCCGAGTTTTCACATAAAAGTAGTAAAAAAATAATTTTCGCATTTATTCGCTTATATCGGCAAATTTCATAATTATTCACATCTATTTCGTAAATACGAATATTACGTATCCCTAATCATGGGTCGACAGTTCATTGCAACGAAAATAGAAGTTTTAAAACTGTATACTTGACAGTTTTGAAGATTACACACGCACGCACGCACGCACGCACCCCCCCATATATATATATATATATATATATATATATATATATATATATATATATATATATATATACAGAAGGTCGTTCGCACTTTATGGTAACGATTTTGTAATTTATTTTTGGCCTTTGCATTTTGAGATAAAAAATTTGAGAACTTCAGAATAATCGTCTGATACTGTTTTGTTTTCATTGGAAAGTAAAATAAAAGATTTATTTTGAAAATGGCTCCTAAAATTGATAAATGACTCGAAGGTTACGTAACTGCGCTTTCCGAGGAGAAATATTCGTATCAACAAATTATAAAGCGGTGTAAAAATCACGGTTATGGCATTTTAAAAAAAGGTATTTATAATATATTAAATTTGAAAGAAAAAAAAAAGTCTAACTGAAAGTAAAAATGAAACCATGACCTCGAAACCTCATCCTAAGTCTGTTCGAACGCAGGTAAATATCAAGAAAATGAAGTCTCTGATCCTATGAGAAAATCCGCCAACTCAAAGATCCATTGAATCGAAACTAGGAATGTCTTCTGACACTGTAAGTAAAATCATTCATAAAGATTTGAAGTTAAAAAAGATGTTTAAACCTAATGTTCATCTGCTGATAACAAAGCATATTTCTGAAGGAGAAACAAACTGTAGAAAATTATATGAAAAACACCTAGTTGCTGAAAAATGGAAACTTTTCGTAATACTCGTTGAGTCATGGGTGCATTTAAGTGACTGTAATAAAAAACGATCAATTTTCTATTGCTCAACTGACGGGAATGACCGTACGAAATGGCTTCGTCACTGTACAGAAAAGTTCCCAAAGGGATTCATGATATTTGCAGGATTTTGTTACAACGGCAAATTAAAAATTAAAAAAAAAGTCTCAGGTAAAGTCAAAATTAATTCACTCTACTATCAGGAGAATAGTTTAGAACCAATTTTTGAAGAAGGAATTCCAGACTTATACGGAAAAGACATTGATGAAGTTGAGCTTCATATGGACAAAGCCTCTAGTCACACGTCTAAATCAACTGCCGCTTATTTAGCAAAGAAAGAACAGAAACAGGAATAAAGTGTATCCCATTTAATGAAATACCTGTAAAATCTCCTGACATTTCTCCAATGGACTTTTGCACTTTCGGTTTATTAAAACGAGACTTGGGAAAACGGTCTCCGAGAACACTGAACGGACTTTGGAAAACGGTCCAAGAGGAATGGGGTAAAATTGACATGACAGTACTATGAAAAAGTTTACTTTCATGGAAAATTCGAGCTAGAGCTATTGTCAACAACCATGTCTATCAGATAGACGCAAATTACCTGAAAAAATACGGCATTTATACATCAAACTGCAAACGACCTTCTATATATATATATATATATATATATATATATATATATATATATTCATTCTAAACTCTACACACTTCGGTTCATCAATAGGATTTTGTCATTTTTATAAATGTCGTACATCCTTCTCATGTAATTACAAATATAAATCGGTAACACCCAAGAAAAATAATCCCACAGACCCTGAAAGCAAATAAACGAATAAATTATTTCCATAATATTTTTACATTTAAATATCCAAAGGAATCTCAATACAGACAAATGCCTACGTATGCTTAAAGGAAATTTTAAATTAGAACAACAAAAAATCTCTCTATATCAAGCTCTTTCAAAAGACTTATTATGTTTTATATGATCAATAAAAAAAAGATGCGAGATAGCATCTGATTTTCACGTAATCTGGACTCTTATCAACGCCTCTCAGTAGTGGATGCTGAGTGCATGGAAAGCGCACTTACTTTGAAAGAGTGTATATTATATTCGAGCTGTGTTGGGCTCTGATATCGATTATTTTACTATGATATGTTATCTTTCCCCTTCCATTATTAAGCACCATGAATACTATTTTCTCTTTTGAAGCTTTATTTAGGTAAATTATGCTATGCCTTTAAGTTTAGTCAAAAGCATGTGCTATTTAATCATAGTAAGGGTGAGGGGGGGGGGGAGGAAGAGGAATTGGGAAAATGCTAGACTTCCGTTTTGCGGATATTACAAATGTAAAAGGTTCGAAATTGAAGATAAATCGGAAATCAGTTAATTTTATGATAATTTTAATTCAACTCTGTTTAAATTGCTATATCGTTGGCCTAATTAACAAACTACGTAACTCCAAAAATTACGATTTTGGTATTTTCATGTTATTTACATTGGTTTTGTTAAAACCAGTCAAACAACATGAAAATCCCAAAGTCATGTTTTTATTAAAACCAATTCGGTTTTATTGAAACCAATGGTTTTAATAAACTCAATCTATATATATAAAACAGTTCGGGGACTGACTGACTGACAGATAACGCACAGACCAAACCGCTGGACATAAAGGGCTGAAATTTTGCATGGTGATTCTACTAATAGTGTGAGGGTGCACTAAGAAAGATTTTTGAAAAAATTTTCTTAGATTTTTTTAAAATAAACTTTTTAAGCTGTTTTGGTAACTTTTTTAAAGTTTGCATTTATAATAATAATTTGAGTATTACAAAATTTATATCACTAGAAAGATCATAAAATTTCCTTTAAAATGAATTCTTTTTCGAGTCTTTACTTCCATTTTCTGATTTTTGGTGAATTTTTAAAGATTGATGTTTAGAATTTAATTTATTAGAGGCTGATCACGAGATTCCGTTTATTTTTGTGATACTTTAATTAATTTTGTGTCACGGGCATAACAACGAAACAAACTAACAAAATTGTTATAATAGGGTAAAAGATAAAATATAACGACCAGACTAATTGAGCTGGAAGTTTTTTAAGAATTTAATTCAAATTAGTATGTTGTATGGATATTAAACATACAAATTAATTGCATACATTGACAGTTGTATTTAATTTGAATATTTTCTTCTACATTATTTTGTCTATAAAAATATCCGTTAAGATTTTTTTATATTTTTCTGGGCATTAATTGCATACATTGACCGTTGTATTTATTATAAATAAATATATAAATAAATAAATAAATAAATATATATATATATATATATATATATATATATATATATATATATATATATATATATATTTTTTTTTTTTTTTCTTTTTGGCATTAATTGTATGCATTGATTGTTGTAGTTAAATTTAATGTACTCCGCAGCAAAGCACGGGTATTCAGCTACTGGTTTTATAAAACGCAATGTAATAGCATGAAAATCTCGACAATTCAGTGACAATTAGAGTAGATTCTTAGGTATTAAAGGCGTAAAAATGTTATTAGAACAAAAAACTGAAAATTTTGACAAAATACATTTCCTATGCTATAATTCATTTGGGATAAATTTCAGAAATTTTACATATAAATACTTAAAGAAATTTTATACAAAGCCGTTTTCCTTTTTAAAAAAATAAAATTTTTTTTCTTTGTAATATTTTATTTCTCGACCTTTTCAATATTTCAAATAAAGGGTCCCCCAAGTACATTTCCACTTCATCCAATGGGAAGAAAATCTATCATTTTTGAAAGATCTGGGTATGCCAGTTGGCCCGCATTTTATATAAGAATAATAGAATCGATTGTAAAGAAACTGTCGCCGTACTGGCTAAAATCTCCCTTTTCCTTTTATGATAAACATTGGCAAAGGATCTGCACAATGTTACTGCTGCCAATTTTTTTGGCGTCCTTTTTTACAATATATGCATTTATATTATACTTTAAAATTCAGGAAGAAAAGCGATGAGAGAATGAATTTTATTTTACTTAAAATTAATTCCCATTTAGGGACTAGGGGCGGATATTAAATATAGTTTGATAAATCACTTAAATAGTCTTAGAAAGGGATTTTAAAGACATATTCAATCAAATCTTAGGTATAACAGTGGGACGTCAGTCTGACTCTGTTAATGTGTTAGCCGGACTCTGTGAAGTACAAAAGTTTTGGATACATTTAATTATAAATACTCGAAATAATGAATTATCCAAACGCATTCAACAGGATGTTGAGTATGAGACTGTATGAATGCGTACTTGTACAAATAATTTGAGTATAAGGTTCTGGATACTTTTGAATATGTTGTTGTTGTGGCTTATGCCCTTTGACCGACAGTAGATCAGATCAAGTCCTTAAAGGCCATTGGGCAGAATGGTACGGCTCCGGTTTTGAATGGCACCACAAGGGTCGGAGTCCCACTTGGCTAAAGGACCAGTCCCATAATTTTGAACCGAGTCAAATGACGAGACCTGTTCATTTGACCTCGCACCTCCAGGGGTAAATTTTGAGAACTTGGAGGACATTGCAGGCAAGACAGATTTTTCTTGCCTTAGCGTACACTGCGGTGGATTTGTCAGCGACCGGCATCGAACCATATACGTTCAGACCATTGGCTCGCTGCCGCTGCCAACTGGACCACCTCGCCCACGAATTTTGAATGTAAATACTCTAAATAAAGGTTAGCGTTCAAACACCATTAATACGATTTTAAGTATAATAGTAGGATGTCTGCCTTTCACAATGTATTATCTGAGAATAAAATTTTGGATACTTTGGCACATCCTCTAAATATACGATAATGCAGTCATATTTAATCAGATCTTAAGAATGTCACAGGGATGTCTTTATACTTCTGTGTATAAATTGAGAATAAAATCATGGATGCTTTTTATATACTTAAATAAACAATGGATTATCCAAACACATTAAACCAGGTCTTAAAAAAAGACAAGCTTTTTTTGTATATTGTATATTTCTATGAAAAATTTGATTATAATATTTTCGTCCCTAATTTCTAATTAGGAAAAGAATTAGTCAGTAGTGACTATGTCTGAAATTGAGTTCAAGTGGGGAAACGCTTCTTATATCTTCAGAATACGTCAACAGTGTTCATAAATTGTACTAAAGAATTGAGCCATTCACAAGCCAAATCGGTCAAGTCCACTTTTTGAAATTTTAGTGTCAAAGTACTCGATCGACTCCTAATTTTTTACATTCACAATAAATTTTCCAAATAATAAGGATTAATTAATTCCACTAAAAGGATTAATTAATTCAGGATTAAGGATTAATTTTAGTGAAATTAATTAACTTTTTAGTAGAATTAATTAAGGAATAATTCCACTAAAATGACAAAAATTTTTTGGTCATCGAAGAATAAGTAACTTTTTTAGTAGGCCAATCCAGTTAAGTCCATACTCTAATGTAAATCGTTGCAATAATGCCATTCAAACGCAGGAGCAAGTGCTTGATGATAACGGCCAATCATTTAGTGTGTTTCATCGCCCCAAAATGTTAAAATCAATTACAGTGTAACTGCTGCAGAAATAAGTACTGGTGAATTATAACACAATTATTTCATTTTTTTTCCTGTAGTAAAAAATAATTTGAAGACTGATTTGGAATTCCTTTTTTTTCGCTTGCCAAATTGATTAAGTCACGCAAAAATTGTAATAATATTAACGATTACTCCAGGGATATTCTATCTAATAGATTTTATATGTCGTCAGATAAAAGCTACATCAGCAATAATGCATTCTACAAATGTTTATTTGAATTTATATTTCAAGAGGAATTTTAAAAAACAATATATATTACATTAACACTCTTTTCCACTTTTTGTTTTATGGATTTGGAAAGTGAACAGCTCAGTTATTAAAGAAAATCTTCCGTGACAATGAAAAAAAACGCCAATATTTATATTACAGTTCTACCGCCCACATGGTCGAGTGCAGTGATTCTCAAACTTTTATTCGTTACGGTACACTTTTATTAATTAAAAATTTTGACGGCATGCTAACAATAAGATAAATTTAAAAGGATTTTACTTGGGTTCCTAATTGATGTACTTATAATATATTTTGTTGTTGCTAATGCCCCTGGTTGGAGGTTCCATTCACCAGGTCCTAATAGACTATTTGGCTGAAAGGGTCGACTCCTGTTTTGAATTAGCACCACAAGGGTCGGAGTCCGACTTGGCTGAATGACCGGTCAAGTAATTTTGAACCGAGTTAAGTGACGAGACCGGAACACTTTATCTCGCACATCCAGAGGTAAATTTGAGAACTTGGAGGACATCGCAGCCACGACCTATTTTACGTGCCCCGGCCACCATTAGTGAACACAGCGGTGGATTTGCAGTGACGAGCATCGAACCAGGAACGTTCAGATCACTGCACGCTGCTCTTGCCAACTGGGCCACCACGCCCTAATATATTTTGTAAAAATAGCATGCAAAATAATTCGCATTGGCCGCACACTTCAAGAATCTCGTGGCACACTAAAGTTCCGCGTCACAGTGGTTGAAAATCACTGGTCTAGTGGTTGGCGTCGTGAACTACCCCGCAGTGGGCTTGGGTTCAAATCCCGACTAAGGCTTGGTCGTTACCGTGTTGTCCCCTGATAGGGAGCAATGCTGGTTCACGTAAATGGTGCTCCCACAATCAAGTAGCCAGCAAGACGCGTTGAATAGCAAAATGCGAATGTCTCACGATAAGGGCCTTCGCATTGGAAAAAAAAAATTATAGTTCTACTCAGACATGTATATATAAGTTTGAATGTATCTTTCGTCTGTTTATTAACACTTTGGCTTAAAAAAAATTCCAAAAGATAAAATTGCCCGTTCAGTACCTTCTAGTGTCATTTCAGAGTTCTATTTATTTTGAATTATGTATTCATTTATGTTCATTTATGTATTCGACGAAAAATCAACAAAAAATAAAAGAACTTTTCCTTCAATATACTCGCAAGTTATTCCAAATATTTATTGTTATATACATGCCTGTCTTTCAATCAATTCGGCTCTGAGCTCCATAAAAAATAAATTTTTCTCAACGCAGAGACATGAAAATGTACCTTATAACTCTGAATGGGAAAATGAATATAAGAAATAACGGTTCTCGTATTACGACGTCATTAAGGGATGTTTCTAGAATCGTTCACTTTATAATATCAAGCATTCTGTTTTTTCCCCGTCATACTGCAATGAATAAATTATGGAAATAAAGAAGCAATATTTTTAGGATCATGAAATTTAACGATGTTTTTGTGCCTAGCCAAAAACATATTTTATCATGGTGACTAGCTTTCATGTCTTTTAATTTGGTTGTGTTGGGTTTAATACCATTTTTTGCTATTCTATAATTTTCTATTTACAGGTTGTAAACAAAATGATTGAAACACTTGTACTGAAGGGACTCTAAGGAAAGGCTATGTGTAAACTCGGAAATATAATGTCACTAACTTGCGAGTGGTTACGCAGGTTCGAGGTTGGACGTTATACAGCGGCTGTTCACACATTTTTTAGACGATGTATATTGTATTCACAAAACTAAATTGCATAAAATTCTTGTGTTTTAAATGTTCTATTTGACATCCCTTATTCTGAACTATCTTTCGACACCGCAATTTCCAGGATAATAATGCCTTTTGAAGTGTCAGAAGAGGTATTCTATCCCATTCCTCCTGAACAGCTTTCCAGAGTCATGTAAGGGTTTTGGGACGACGTTTGGATAATGCAGATTTTAAAAGTCCGAAAGCACAAAAATTCATAGGTGATACATCGGGAGATTTAGTAGGGATATCAGTGAAGGGTATGGCCTTGATACCAGTTTTTTGTTCCATTTCGTTTAGGAAATTTACAATGGATTTTGATGTGTGACTGCTAGCTATGTCCTGATGGAGTCTCACAGATTGATGGCACTGTGGGTAAAGCGATGGTATTTCATTCAGAAAAATTGGCGATAAAATATGTTCCTGATAGTATTTGGAGTTAATTTTGACATTTTTTCCACTCTCTTTATTTTTAACTTGCCAATATAAGAAAAACCAGCAACAATCATGAATCCCTTAGAAAAACTTTCTTTCGATTCTTTGAACCATGCACTTAAATTTTTTTCTCCCCTTTTATGATAATAAATGGCTCTTTTTTTGTTGCAATCATTTAAATACACCCATGATTCATCTATTGTGACAATTGTTTTCCATTTTTCTTTGGATAAGTGTTTCTCATATAGAATTCTGCAGCGTGTCCTGCGTTCAGCGATATGATTTGGAATAAGACGATGCACATTGCGTTTTTTCTCTTTCTTAAGATTTAAATCAACGTTTATCATTTTGTTTACAGTGGACACCGAGCATTTTAATGATTTTGCAATTGTCCTTTGACTAGGGGGATTTTCTTTTAACATTAAACAACGTACCTTTGCAATAGTCGAAGATGTCCCTTTTTTTCCTTGGATACTTGTTTGGAATTTTTGTCCCACTTGAGGCTCCAATTTGACGTTTTTTTCCTTTCTTGTTGACGATATTACCTATCGACGCTTCAGATATCACAAAACCATGACTCTCACATCGTTTTTGGATAACGGAGTATGCATATTTCTCTTCGGAAAGAGCATAAATGTAGCCTTCGAACCACTGCTTTGTTAAAAACGCCATTTTGAATAAAAACAAAACTTTCAAGCCGCAGACGATAATTTTGACTTTTAAAAACATAGTACAATTGCAATTATTTCTTTTGCAGCAAACGATTTTTTATTACCGCTTACCAAAATCGTCTAAAAAATGTGCGAACAGCTTCTGTATAATATTTCCTTTCCGAATGTTGGCAGTTCAGAATTGGAAGTGGTTGTTCTGTTTGGTGTTAATTTTTCAGACCTTAGAGAGTTGAAAAGATTATTGAGGAGCGACTTGTTGGAGCCAAGCTGAGTGGATTCGTGGAAATCGTGTGTTTGGCTAGAGGATCGATATTGTAAACCATGGCCAAATATGAAAATGAACTTTGTGTTGTCTTAACTTCTCCACCACTCTTTGGTTATATACATTTGAAGTAACTAGCTTCTAGCTTAAGGTCTTGAGAGAGTTTAAGAGCAACCGCCAGATACTGGTGCAATGGACAAATGAAGATGATGCCTGATTAGGGTAGTCCAGAAATAACTTCAGTTGTAGGGCGTAATCGAAAATCCACAGTCTAAGAAATTATAACACAAGTAAATGCTCTAAAACTAAGATCATACATGATGTTGATAGCTTTTTTTCGCACATTTGCTTTCCATGGTTGGGATACAATTGTAACAACCAGCAGTGTCCAGAAGCACATACAATAATGCATGGGGCATTTTAGTTGGAGTTTCAAGGATTAGAAGTGTGACCTTTGGTTCTACGAATCGTCAATTGCACACACGATGTGAGTACCCGAGAAGACAACAAGCTGAAGTCCATTATATTGACTTCTTACAGATTTACCCAAGAAGCACCATGATGGATTTTTTCATCAAGGGTTACTATTTCATCTTACCACGTAGGTTCCATGGATTTCACGAAAGGGCATGTAACATTATCATCTTTTCTTTATTGCAACCTATTTATTTAGTGAAAATTTATGATTCGTGGAAAACAGCTTGCGTCTTTAATACCACGTCCTTCTGACGAATGCAGCAAATTCCACCACTAAGGAGGATTTATGAACATTTTTGTAATAAAGGCGTTCCTAGACTCATTTATCAGTCTCTCAGTTCCTTCAGAATGATTGCAACATCCATTTTAGTCATTGAAACTTACTGGAAAATGAGACATTTAACATAATATTAAGAAATAAATTCATAGCATTGATCCTGGCCTTTAATACAGTAACAAAACTGAAAAAAAATCTTTTTATGCAGTATTTTAGCTTACGACAGTCTGGAGATTATTGAATGACTAAAGTACGTAAATTTGCTTCTAGTCCCAAAGAAATAAAGTTTCAAAGTTTTGTCTTTTCTCCAAACACTTCAAAACTCTTTGGCATGAGTTCAAGTTCAAAAAGAAGCCCGAAATACCAGACGCAAAATTTATGAGAGATTTCGCATTAGAGAAAAGAAATGTTGAAAATACTCTGAAGTTTCAGTTTAATGTAATCTCTAGTCAAGGAAATAAAACATCGCGAAAGAATATATTTCATATTATATTCTCTTATAATATCTTTCAATCCCAAAATAATAAAGTAAGTATGTTATCTTTTATTTCTGTTCAACGAATTTTTCACACGAAAAAGAATCACTCGCATCGCTTTTATGCGTGCTTATTAACGTTAGGGTGTGCACGGCAAGGCAAAAAACATGTATAATCCAAAAATATCCCTGGATACCGTACGAAACGAACGATTCAAAGTTTTTATAAGTTTTACAGTGATTTAAGTAGAATTTAACTAAGCTAATATTAAAACATACATATATTTTTTGTTTTTTCCTTTGAAATGAATATGTTATTGCTTTTGTTTATGAGTCTCATATAAATATTTTTTCTTACAGTCAATTTCAATTTCATTTTTAATTTTTTTCACTAAGTCTGCTGTGTACTAACCTTATTGGATTCGCTCACCTCGATGTTAACTTATGGAGAAATTCGACAAGGATACGTCATCCACAGCGTTTAGATTATACGACAAATGCGAACCTGAACACCAGTCGCTGCATAGCAGTTCCTGCAAACTCATCCGAGGGTGAATTTCACCTGTTCGGTAATATTTATGGGCCTGGGCGCTGGACGGACAGTACAGATCTGCTGACCAGTTGGGGCAACCCGGGGCCCTTAACCTATGGAGAAAATTTATCTACTATTTACAGCTACATAAATGCTGATAATCCAATATAAATGCTATTTTCAGATAGCATGAGCTTTTTTTGTACCTTGCAACAGGATTCATTTTATAAATTTCGTCCAACAAAGGAATTTATACGCGTATAAAACTCACCGTACCACATTTTTCATCGAATAATTTACATTTTAAAATATTTGCATTAAAAAAAAACGAAAAATGCTCCAAGGTGTAAAATTTCTTTCTCTATTATGGAGTACAATTTAGAAATTTTTTTAAAAACATATGGAGAAAATGTGCTCAAGTCAGCAATCCTTGGACACATTTTCTCCATGTGTTAACACTAGCTGAAAACCCGATTCAAATTAAATACAACGGTCAATGTATGCAATTAATAGCAATATATATATATATATATATATATATATATATCTACAGTGGCTGTTCGCACATTTTTTAGACGATTTTGGTAAGCGGTAATAAAAAATCTTTTGCTGCAAAAGAAATAATTGCAATTATACTGTGTTTTTAAAAGTCAAAATTATCATCTGCGGCTTGAAAGTTTTGTTTTTATTCAAAATGGCGTTTTTAACAAAACAGTGGTTCGAAGACTACATTTATGCTCTTTCCGAAGAGAAATATGGATACTCCGTTATCCCAAAACGATGTGAGAGTCATGGTTTTGTGATATCTAAAGCGTCGATAGGTAATATCGTCAACAAGAAAGGAAAAAAACGTCAAATTGGAGCCTCAAGTAGGACAAAAATTCCAAACAAGTATTCAAGGAAAAAACGGACATCTTCGACTATTGCAAAGGTACGTTGTTTAATGTTAAAAGAAAATCCCCCTAGTCAAAGGACAATTGCAAAATCATTAAAATGCTCGGTGTCCACTGTAAACAAAATGATAAACGTTGATTTAAATCTTAAGAAAGCGAAAAAACGCAATGTGCATAGTCTTCTTCCAAATCATATCGCTGAACGCAGGACACGCTGCAGAATTCTATATGAGAAACACTTATCCAAAGAAAAATGGAAAACAATTGTCATAATAGATGAATCATGGGTGTATTTAAATGACTCACAGTGCCATCAATCTGTGAGACTCCATCAGGACAAAGCTAGCAGTCACACATCAAAATCCACTGTAAATTTCCTAAAAGAAATGGAACAAAAAACTGGTATCAAGGCCCCTTCACTGATATCCCTACTAAATCTCCCGATGTATCACCTATGCATTTTTGTGCTTTCGGACTTTTAAAATCTGCATTATCCAAACGTCGTCCCAAAACCCTTACAGGACTCTGGAAAGCTGTTCAGGAGGAATGGGATAGAATACCTCTTCTGACACTTCAAAAGGCATTATTATCCTGGAAATTGAGTTGTCGAAAGATAGTTCAGAATAAGGAATGTCAAATAGAACATTTAAAACACAAGAATTTTATGTAATTTAGTTTTGTGAATACAATATACATCGTCTAAAAAATGTGTGAACAGCCTCTGTATATATATATATATATATATATATATATATATATATATATATATATATATATATATATATATATATAATAAATACGACGATCAATGTATACAATTGATTCAAAAAAACAAAACAAAAATATATTTATAAAAAAATCGTAAGGCATATTTTTATAGACAAAATAATGTAGAAGAAAATATTCAAATTAAATGTAATAGGACATACTAAAGAATATAGTACAGTTTGAAGAACATAATATCTTTTATTGTATTTTAATTTTTTTTTTTGATAATGTCCAATCGTCTGCCGCATTAGCAAGAAAAAAAGTATTTTTTGTCTATTTAGTTGTTATGCACGTGACGATAAATTTATTTAAAGTACCAGAAAAGAAATCACGTAATCAGCATTTAATAAATTAAATTCTAAAAATTAATCTTTAAAAATTCACCAAAAATCAGAAAATAGAGGTAAAGATTCGAAAACGATTTCACTTTAAAGGAATTTTTATGATCTTTCTCGTGATATAAATTTTATAACCCTCAAATTATTATTTTAAATGCAAACTGAAAAAAAGTTACTAAAACAGCTTAAAAATTTAATTAAAAAAAATCTAAGAAGAATTTTTCAAAAATCTTTCTTGGTGTCCCCCTACTCTATAAGAAGAATCGCCATGAAAAATTTCAGCCCTTTAGGTCGAGCGTTTTGGTCTGTGCGTTGTCTGTCAGTCAATCTGTCAGTCAGTCAGTCAGTTACGGAAGTGTTTTATATATACAGGGTGTCCCAAAACGACCGCATAAACCCTGCACAGTTAGATTCCTCGTTGGGAGTACATAAAAACTGCCCAAAGAAGCGTTCCTGTACGATCCATAGTTTACGAGAAAAATACGAAAAACAAAGTATGACGTCACTGCCGGTGCAAGAAAAAAAACACTTTATTGGACATATCAACAACAATATTTGCATATCTTTCCAGACGATAATGTTTAAAACGTTCGTCGCGTATTGCAACGTTCACGGCGTGTTGTTAATGTTTTAAACGTTCGCCATATCGCGACATGCATACGCGCGCGCCATGGAATGACGTTAAGCCGCCGTTGAACTGGTATTTAAAAGGCTGCATCTTGCAGCTACCGGTAGTCTTCGTATGGTGGCCATGTACTCCGTTCGTGACTACTGCGACATGTACTTGATGTACGGCCGATGTAATGGAAATGCCTTACGAACTGCTAGGGTGTATGCTCGTCGATATCCGTCCCGCCGTCCTCCCGATGTCAACGTCATCCGTAGGCTGGACGACAGACTGCGAAATACGGGAAGCGTCTTGCCAACAGCCAATCTTCACGATGCTGGAAGACCGCGGAGCGGTCTGGCGGTAGCACAGGCGGATGCAATACTGCAGCGGGTAGAAGAGACGCCCGAGGTAAGCATACGCGCATTAGCCCGTGAGATGACTTCGAGTAAAAGTACTGTGCACAGGCTTTTACGGTCTAAGAGGCTACACCCATTTCGGTACACAACCGTGCAAGGTCTGAAACCAGATGACTTTCAGAAACGCGTGGCCTTCTGTGAATGGCTGTTGCAGCAACAGAACACAGATAATGGTTTCATTGCACATATCCTGTGGACTGATGAATCATGTTTCACTCGTGATGGGGTATTCAACCATCACAACAGCCGTATGTGGTCCCAGGTCAATCCGCATGCAATTTTGCCGCAGAAACATCAGGAACGTTGGTCTCTTAACGTGTGGGCTGGCATACTCGGGGATCGCCTGCTTGGACCATATCTGTTACCTGAACGGCTCTCGGGAGAGTCGTACTTGGTGTTTCTCAATGAGGTCTTAACCGAGTTCCTCGATGACATACCATTAGCGGCAATACAGGGACTTTGGTTCCAGCATGATGGGGCTCCGAAGCATTTCTGTGCTCCTGTAAGTGGTTGGATGGATATGGAATACCCCGGCCGCTGGATCGGACGTGGGGGTCCGGTTCTATGACCGCCACGTTCGCCAGATCTTACACCGTTGGATTTTTTCCTATGGGGCCATCTAAAGGAACTGGTTTATCGAAACGTAGTAACAACACAAATGGACTTAGTTGCTCGTCTGCATGCTGCTTGTACTTCGATGGACCCCGCGATGCTGCAACGTGTGATGACAGCCATTCCACGGCGTGTTCAAGCCTGCCTCGACATGCACGGCGGACACTTTGAACATCTGCTTTAATTTGTGCATGCTGTTGATATGTTCAATAAAGTGTTTTTCTTGCACTGGTAGTGACGTCATACTTTGTTTTTCGTATTTTTCTCGTAAACTATGGATCGTACAGGAACGCTTCGTTGGGCAGTTTTTATGTACTCCCAACGAGGAATCTAGCTGTGCAGAGTTTATGCGGTCATTTTGGGACACCCTGTATAGATTGAGGTTTGCGAATCTAATAGGGTTAGTACACAGAAGCCTTAATACACGTGCTGACCATTACGCAGGCACTCGAAATTTCAAAATTCCGATAACATTACCATATTTGGTCGAAACCCGTAGACCTCATTAAGTTTGAATCATTAAGTTTGCTCCGGGATTATTTGGTTAAAATATATTACTTTAATGAATAACTTTTATTTAATCTCGTTTAAAAAAACAAAACAAAACAAAACATTTTCTTATATAACTCTTGTTATTCTGTAGGCGGCTACACATACAGCGAACGAAGTGAATGAAAGGTAACGAACGAGGTCTTTCGCTAAATGTATACGTAGTGTAACGACTCCCGTACAGTAGCGAATATTTTGTGCGTGGAAAGTCCGGGAAGACCAACCAACGCGCGGTTTGTGCACATAATTGATATAGACGGCTGGAGACAGGCAGTCTTGGTGACATAAAGACCGGAAGTGCTACCGACGGCTCGCGGAACAGCTCGTCAGTTACGAAAAGGATCCAAGTTGCCGATCGGAGGTGCCTAGTCGTCTGGGAACGTAACTGAATGAAGAAAGGCGTCGTTTTCCAGATATTTCGAGAACGTTCAACAGTGGTATATAGAGTCGCCGAACGCGGATTCATTGCTGAGAATCAGTGATTCAGAGATTAAGTCATTCAGAGTGACGCTGGAGACGGAGACAAGGAGATACTGTCAGGCCTAGATAGACTTGAATGAGCACAGCGACAATTAAAGTCTGACCTTCCTCGTCGATGCCGTGAACCCACGAATTTAAATTTTTTTATGTATTTTGTAAATAACCTGTATATAGTCGAGAAATGCAAGTGAAGCATTAAATACGAAAAGGCTGGCAGTCTTTTATTTAAGGCAAAGTCCTTACAGCAGCAACGAACACCATCCATCACATTTGTTTGCCAAAGTTTGCTCACTAGGCGATATATCAAACGAGTCCGTTACTCTTCGTTAGGTGTTGTTCGCTGTATGTGTACAGAGCCTGCAAATTCAGCTTGGAATCTTTTGTACTTTTAGCTTAGAAATTCAATTTCGTTGTTTATTTTTGGAAACTGAGTATTCACCATAACACTTCACGAAAATGAACGAACGGCAGCACAAGCAACAGGTATGTTAATGTGGACAGCCAAACGAAATTTCAAAACGAACGCCGAATTTTTTTTGTTAAAATTTGGCCTAATTTGTTCGTAGCCCTTCCTTTGCTGTTGTTCGCTGTATGTATACCCGCCTTATTGGGTTATTATTTCAAGTAAGTCCTGCAAGTCAAAGGTGAATTTTTGAATTCACATTTTGTTCAAGTGGTATATATTTAAGTTATATTTGATAATCCTTAACATCAAAAATCACGAAAATGAACGAGTTGTGGTTTATTGCTTTAGAACGATCAGTTGTGGTTTATTGCTTTAGGATGGCTCTCATATATATATATCTTCCATTTCTTTCAAAAAATTTTATGAAAATAATATGAGGGGGCAGATGTTATGCGGCAATAGCTAACTTGCCTTGCTGTTATGAATCAATTTTTATTGACTCAGATGAAATTCTGCTTATAGAACATAAATAGTACATGGTGCGCCCATAAAGTAACCGGACAATTTTTTATGAATAAGAAAAATATTACTCACCTTCAAATAAATTTATTTCCTTCAAAATAATCACCAAAGGAGTCTATACAATTTTTTCAACGTTTCTCCAAGTCATAGAAACACTGTTTATAGGCGTTGGAACTAACCGTTCGCAAAATGCACGTAACATTTGATTTAATATCCGAGACGTTTTCAAATCTCTGTCCTTTCATGGCCATCTTAAGCTTCGGAAAAAGGAAAAAATCGGCTGGCCATAAGTCGGGAGAATATAGTGGGAGATTTATCACTGTAACTGAATGCTTAGCAAGATATTGTTGTGCAGAAATATTGCTGTATGGAGCCTAGCATTATCGTGTAAAACAAACCATTGCCCAGAATCAAACAGTTCCTTCCTAACTCGCCTTATCCTGTTCCTTAATCGAAAAGTCCATCCTTGTAAAAATACTGATTAATTGTTTGATTTTCAGGAACAAATTCGGGGGGAATAAGTCCTTTGTAATAAAAAAATGCAATCAGTGTCACCTTAGTCTTTGATTTTGACATCCATGCTTTTTTTTTCTTTTTGTATGGGAGACGACGCTCCTTTCCACTGTG
Organism: Dolomedes plantarius; assembly: GCA_907164885.2. Lineage (NCBI taxonomy): Eukaryota > Metazoa > Arthropoda > Arachnida > Araneae > Dolomedidae > Dolomedes > Dolomedes plantarius. The sequence goes on from OU015496.1 coordinate 92,296,841, forward strand.
CACTTTGTCTTTTTGTTTCTGGGTCGTATTGTAGACACCAGGTCTCATCTCCTGCTATAGTACGCTTTGAGAAATCGTTGTCCTGATGGGCAGTAGTCAGCAAATCTTCGCAGATCATAATTAATCAGTATTTTTACAAGAAGGTGATTTTTCGATTAAGAAACAGGATAAGGCGAGTTAGGAAGGAACTGTTTAATTCTGGTCAATGTTTTCTTTTACACGATAATGATAGGCCCCGTACAACAATTTCTATACAACAATATCTTGTTAAGCATTCAATTGCAGTGATAAATCACCCACTATATTCTCCCGACTTATCGCCAGCTGATTTTTTCCTTGAAAGAACACAGATTTGAAAACGTCTCGGATATTAAATGAAATGTTACGCGTATTTTGCGAACGGATATTAGTTCCAACGCCTATAAACAGTGTTTCGATGACTTGAAGAAACGTTGGAAAAATTGTTTAAACTCCTTTGGCGATTATTTTGAAGGAGATACATTTATTTGAAGGTGAGTAATATTTTCTTATTTATAAAAAATTGTCCGGTTACTTTAATAGGAGCACCTTGTACATAATATACATAAATAGTACAATATCATAGTACATAAACAATATACACAAATTTCAGATTCTCAATCTATTTTCAACAAAGGATTTTAACTATAACATATCAAAGCAAAAACAAAATGTTAAATATTCTTTCGGATGTTTCGGATGTAGCAATCAAATTTTTACCATACACGAGTAATTTACAGTCGCAACGATGATGAAACAAATTTAATCACATTCAAGTCAAACATGCTGAAAATACCAACCATCTCTAGCATTTAATTCCGGGAGAGTTTAATTAAAAGCTTTTAAAAGTGAAGAATTCTACGATCAACATCAAAATGTTGCTGCATAGTTAATAGAACTTCTACGTATCACATTCAGTGAACTGGCTCCACTGAATACCTCTAAAATTGACTTGGGAAATGTCCCTTAAATAGCGTTATGTTATCTAATTGAATTTTCAAGAATCAGTTTATTTGATCACCTCACAGAGGTAATGTGTATTTCAACTCGCCGCTAGTCAAGTGTTTGGGAGTTAAAAAGATCATTAAATGAAGATGCCTAATACAGGACGCAACTTTGGGTTGAGTGTGGAATTAGTATAGATACGGTGTTACAAGAAATAGTTCGCAGTTAGATCTATCCACTTTACATCATATGAGAGCGAGCGAATAGGATATTTGTAATGGAATGCTAATGAAATTTGGGTTGCCCGCTAACATTCTTTATGGCCTGGAGGAAGCTTTGGAATCAAATAGTTTGTTATAGTGGGAAACTTTCAATGTCTCACTGCATCGATGCTTAGCTTTATCACTATAGTATTTGGGTAGTCGAGAAAATCACACGCATATAAAAGGAGCGTTATGAAGTTTTGCCTAATGTATTATATATATATATATATATATATATATATATATATATATATATATATATATATATATATATATATATATATATATATATATGTAATATCCCCATTATATCATATCCTTAAATTATAGCCTGAAAGAGAAAACTAGCTCATATTTACATGGCTGGAGCTAGACTCAGCCTGGAAGGAAATAAAAATAGATTTAAATGCAATCGGGCCAAACTTCTTAGTACATAGTTTATTAGAGCGAAAATGCATCCGTACATTCCAGAAGAACGGCTCGGAATAACATCAACTTTCAACATTAAACGCGAGAGGGCGAGGTAGACATGTGACTATTATTTGTAGGGTCAGCAGATTTAGGGGCTCAGGAAGCTAACCCACTCCTGAATTGGGACATATACACGTGCAGAAATGCAAAGGCATGCGATTCATAGGAAGTTCTGGGGCCAAGGGTTTTAAAGCGATAAAATAATATTACTGGGGTTTGGATTTAGGAAAAGGAGTTTATATGCTAGAATTGAGGGCATAATATTTAAGATATTACATACATACATACATACATACATACATACATACATACACACACACACACACACACACACACACATATATATATATATATATATATATATATATATATATATATATATATATATATATATATAAATATATATATATATATATATATATATATATATATATATATAAATATATATATATATATATATATATATATATATGTATATACACACACAAAGAGGCAGAAAGTTGTTGGAAAGAGGGAAAAAGATAATGGAATAAAATGTCCTCCCTGCTTACATTAAATATTTCTCCTGCTTTGCAGTGGAGACATGTTCTTAATTAGATAAAAGAATGCTAAGATGTAATTAGTTTATTGTTTTTTTAAGTTTGCTACAATCATCTTTTGCAACACCAGTGTTAAACTTTTCAGGAACTACAGTCTTAAAGGTCCGGAGATAGAGGCTGCTTACAATCGCCTGGAAGTGACGCTTGTAAGAAAAAAAACTCTCCAAAAAAAAAATATTGAATAATAACAGAAAATAGAAAAGGAAACACGTGCCCCTTAGCCGAGAGTATACCTTTAGAGTAGTAAAAATACATATCTAGAGAGAATCAGGTAGCCTCGAACCTAGGTTTCTTTGACATCTGGCCATGACATTTTACAACAACTGCACCGTATTGGTGTAGTTGATTAACTCGTTTGTTCTCTGTGTTCGACACAAGAGACTATGAGTTTTATTCACTTAAGGCTGCTATGTACTAAGAAAAAAAATCGTATTTCCCTTTTACACTTCTTGCAGACTCTTGTGGTGGGAGGAGTCCAGTTGACAGTTCGAGAATTCCTCCCCCCCTAGGATTGACATTTTGAGGGATTGTAATGGCTCTCTCTCTATAGGGGGGGGGGGTTAAGCGCTGCCCCCAAATTTTTTATTTAACATATATTTTTGTCAACTATTTACAGGTACATAAATGCTGATAATCAAATAAAATTGGTATTGTCAGATAGCCTGAACTTTTCTGCAAAGCGCTACAGGATTCATTTTATAAATTTCGTCCACCGAAGGACTATATGAGCGTTTAAAACACACTATACCAGATTTTCCCCCGAATAATTTAAATTTCAAAATATTAATTGCATTTAAAAAAACGAAAAATGTACACAAATGTACAATTTCTTTCTGTATGATGGAGCACAATTTTTAAAAAATCTTTGAATCCAAGTCGGCAATCCGTGGACAAATTTTCTCCATAGGTTAACATTGAGGTGAGCGTATCCAATGGGGTTAGTACATAGCATCCTTAACGTATTGGCCCAAAATCCCTTTTCTGCGGCTGACAACTATATATCGAGGGCTATATTATATTTGGCTGCACGTAAAGAGAACCCAGTCTGACCTTTCTTCTGACATAGGGAAAAAAAAGTTGTATCAGGTCAATTATTAGAAAGTGCATTTATATGCAAATATTTTTCCATGCAGTTGAAAAAGATAAAATAGACAGGTCATGGACTAATTATGAGAAATTAGCATAAAAAATATTTTTTAATATCGTGTATAATTTTACCCCCAGAAAATTTAAATTTGCGCCCGTATTCCAAAAATGTTTGGTAATCCTGAATTTAGAAATTTCTTGATTCTTAACATGCCTTGAATGATATTTTCTTCGTGCCCAGTTTCTCGAGAATATTTTCCTTATTCGCTTAATTCATTAAACCGCCGACCAGCAAATTGTTAATGACCGAACTGAGGCAATCAACAAAAACATACCTTCGTTTAAACTTTTAAAATGCCCATGTAACTTGTCACGTCACGAGAAAAATAATTAATCAACATTAGCTTTTGGATTAAATTAGCATGTAACATGTCTGAGCAGAACACCCACTGGATAGAAGATTGAACCGCTGCCGTGAACAACCCCCGAGTAAATTTTTATTGGCCTGTTAATCGATCACCGCATGCCGTAAATTTGCTATTAATTGCGGTAGATACGCCGGAATAACGCAATCACAGCGTTAACGACTCGTTTAAAAATTTTTCGGACCCTCCCAGTGATTGATTTTTGTACCTATTAGCATTAACTAACATTTTTATCTTCTAATTTGTTTCCTGTGGTATGATCAAGATCACAGAAAAATTGCCCTCAAGGAAAGGCAGGAATTAAAAAAGTTTTATAATATTTTTTTTATAAATCGTTTCATTAAGGTGCTGTTTCACTAGCTTTCTATTCTATTGTGTTTTAACCGATAGAATAGAAAGAATAGATTAGATAGAATAGATTAGAATAGATTATTATACATAGAATACATAGATTATTATACGATAGAATAGATTATTTTACATTAAAAAATGACAATTACATACAAATTTATCTTTACTTGGAGTTTAAACACACTCTTCGCTAACCATAACAATTAAGCTTAACATTTTCACAACTACGTACTCATTCTGAATGAATACCCTGGAAATTCTCATAACAAGCAAACAAAAACCTCAATACAAACTTCAAAGTCATTTTTATGCCTTAGAAATTCACACTGAGTGTTTTATTTTCTCATTATGAGATAATGTTATGAAAAAATAACTATGTACTTATTTTTCCAATAATCGTTTCATTAAGCCGCTGTTTCACTAGCTTTCTATTCTCTTGCGTTTTAACTCTAATTATTTTACATTAAAAAAATGACAATTATTTACAAGTTTATCTTTACTTGGAGTTTAAGCACAGTCTTCGCTAACCATAGCAATTAAACTTAACATTTTCACTACTATGTACTCATTCTGAATAAAAACCTTGGAAATTCTTATAACAAGCAAACAAAAAATACAAACTTCAAACGCATTTTTATGCCTTAGAAATTCCCCCTGAGTGTTTTATTTTCTTATTATGAGATAAAGTTATAAAAAAATAACTATGTACAACTAACTAACTATTTCAAAAATCGTTTCATTAAGTCGCTGTTTCACTAGCTTTCTATTCTTTTGCGTTTTATCTCTAATTATTTTACATAAAAAATGACAATTACATACAAGTTTATAATTATTTGGAATTTAAGCGCACTCTTCACTAACCATAGCAGTTAAACTTAACATTTTCACAACTATGTACCCATTCTGAATAAAAACCATGGACATTCTTATAACAAGCAAACATAAAACTCAATACGAACTTCAAAGGAATTTCTATGCCTTAGAAATTCTTACTGAGTGTTTTATTTTCTTATTATGAGATAAATTATGGCATTAGGTAGGGATTGATTTCGGAGGAAAGCAGGGAAGTGGGATATTCGGCAAAGCATTTATGTACAATAGTACTCAGAAATTTAGGTCCTTTTTACATTCCATTTGAGCACAAATAATTAAAAAGTTCGAATTTTCACAGATTTCTTATAAAAGTATTAGATGTTTTGAACTAAAATATATAAAATTAGGAAAGCTTCTGACGAAAATAACGCACTCCCTTTTTTGGGATAGTTTAGATGGTAGAACACTGGCCTCGAGTTTAGGAGACATGGGTTCGAGTCTGCAGATGGTGTCCGACTGTAGGAAAGAACAAAAAGGGGAAATTAAAAAGTCTGAAAAAAATTCATCATTGCCTAATCATTTTGTTAAATAAGAATTAATAAGTAAAAATGTACGGATCAACATCCTGTGTCATCCCCCTTAAAAAGAAAGGGACCATATGGGATGAATGTCATTTAAAAATAGCTCTCTCATATCTCTGGAATAGTTCAGTAGGTAAAATGCTAGACTCGAGTTTTGGAGAAATGGCTTGTAGTGCAACCTTTGGCAACATTAAACTGTTGCATATGTTAATGAGATTTTATAAAAACCATCAACATTTGGAATGTATTCTAAAATTTTTAAATTAATAACATCCAAATCTAGGAATTTCAGCTAATTTGCATAAATGTGAGACCATTCAGAAACGCACTATTTTTTATATTTATTAGTATTGTTGGAGCCTCTTATATAAATAATACTAAAAAACTCGTGACGTTTTGTTTTCCATTTACTGTTTTTTATTTTTATCTTCTTCGATATATATATATATATATATATATATCAACCAATGCATTAATAATTACTTATCTTCATATCCATTTTCATTTACTTCATGTCTTGAGAAATTATGCTACACCGCCAGAAATATAAAGAATCCTACGAGTTACGGAACCGAAAGTCCCAAAGGTGAAATTTGCATGTAATGAGAAAAAGAAGGACGAGGTCAGAAGCATCTCATGATTCTGACGTTAGACTCCAACGCTCACAAGAAAGCGAAATTTAGCCATTAAGTCAACAAGTAAAAGATTATGAATGAATCATTGTTAGAGTCCTTTAACAGTGATTCATGGCCGAAACAAAGAACGTGTTTCCTTTAAAAAGGCAGCTAGACTGAAGGTAGGAAACAATAGGTCTGGAAAAATTGAAGAGTTTCGAAGGTGAAAGGCCCTTTAAATAAAGAAATGACATATTTAAATGTGTTTAAGTTTGAGCCAGTGTTAGTGACGCTGATAACTAGGTGCCACCCACCCTGTAAACTACTACACTTGAGTACCAGTAGAACGAACGTGCCTCGTGATTGCACAATACCTAACCTATTGGTACTTCCACTTTTGACTTTTATGAGTTTCAGTCAGATTTTCGATTATATTAATGCTAGCGTTACAAAGTTTCGGTGCTAACGATGAATATAGATTAATTTTGGCAGTCGTACTCTGCAGAAGACAATAAATATATTTGGAGCTGAATGAGAATACTTCGAATAGCGTTTAAGAGTATAAACTTTTTATTCACTATAGTTCGTATTTATATAAAGAAAAATAGATTTTTATGATGGATATTCAGTATTAACATTTAATTCATTCTTTAACAGGGGCGACATTAGCCTTCTGTGAATAGTATAGAAGTCAATAATAAAGTTATGTCCGCAATGCTATGATACTTAGAAACTTTTTTTCCATATATTGTTATATAATAATATGTTCGTAATAATAAAATTCCCTTTAATATTAGGAATGATTTAAATTAAAATTAAAATAAATTACTCTTAATTATAAAAAATGTATTTAACACATAACCACTTTCTCTGTATTGTAAGAAGAATTTTTTTTTAATTTTCGAAATTTTATTCTTAATTCCTTCCAGAGACCTGAGTTGAAATTTTATTTCCTCGTGTACTATTTAACAAACTCTTTGAAGAAAAATGCGTGGTTTTTATTCCTTGCACTCAATACTAGATGTCTTGAGAATGATTATGGATGTAAGGAGTTCTTGGACGTTAGATAATAACCCAATAATTCTAATTCTTTTGTTCAAAGAATAAAGTCTGATTGGCGAGCTGATTGACATGACTCATTTCTCTGAAGTAAAGAGTCGTAAATAAATCTATTACATTAAACATTTCCTCATTCTATATTAAACGGCATATTCTAATATTAAACGCTCCTTGACCCTGGTAGATGGCCCTTACACACTCTTTTTTTAGTTATTTTGATAGAAATATTTAGTCGTATTAAATTAAACTGAGGGTCCGAGGTAGCCAAGTGGTAGTGTGTTGGTTTCCGGTGCTGAAAGTGTTCAGATCGAATCCCGACAAGCGCTATTAAATACATTCGTGTCTAGGACGAATATGGGCACATTAAATCCGTGGACCGGAAAGTTCCTTTATGAAGTTAGAGAGGATGGGAAAGGGTACGATCCTCCCCAGATGTCGCCCATGGAGGGTGAGGAGGGGGGTCGATTCGGTCAAAATTGAGGTGGCACCAGGCTAAATCGGACTAGGACCCTTGTGGTGCCATTATAAACTGGTGTCGCGCCCCTCATCCCGCTAGCCTATACGAACCTGGTTTGGAATAATTCCGGCTAGGGGTTTTTAGAATCAACAACAACAACAACAACAACAAATGAAACCAGGGTAATTTATGCCTAAAAGTTTCTAAAAAAAGTCTGTCTTTTAAAAGTCATTATAAGATGATCAAGAAAGCTATGTTCCGTTAAATGAGTGAAAAATTGAAGAGTATTGTAGTGAAATTCTAATTCACGAGCTGCTCAAAATAAACTTGTATTATCATTTTCCATTATTGTGCCATACATTTCAAAGAAAAAATGAAAATGAAATACGAAACAAACTTGCTCAAAATCATCCCGAGAAAGGAGTTATCGCCAACACATGCGAAATAACAGAAGAAAAAAAAATTCCTATAGATAAAGTGAAAGAAATTATTGTGAAATGTGCCGCTGACACAGCAGAACAAAAGGCGAAAGTTTCCAAAGAAAGTATTAATCTGTAACTAGGATGAATTCCGTTTTATTTCTTAATACTTCGATCCCGCTGTTACGCCCGGGTGACCTCGATTTCAGATCAATTTACAGCCTCAAAACAGGGTCTAACGCCTCAACACATACGCACATTCTTTGTTATTCTTTCACTCTCACAGAATGTTTGGATATCAATTTCATATTCCCGAAGCAAATAAAGAATGGAATCGATCTCAAAAGAAATTTTAATAAGGAACTGAGAGGCTGGTTTTTTAAGATGTCGCAATTATTTATTTTGTTACTGTATGTTCAACTCCTTTCTAGATATTTTTCAGTATTTTTCTGTGAAAAAATTAGTTCGCCCTTTTCTTGTTTCAGTCCTACTGCTCTATCTGACGTTTTTATTTCTCTGATACTGAAACTCAAAACAGATTAATAAACTGCCTTATATATATACTATATATATATATATGTCGGACTCGTTCTTCACGCTCATATTTTTAACCATGTAGTCCGAAATCCTCTTAGATTTACAACTGCAGTCATCTCCCGTAAATCTTCCATCTTCTTCTACCAGCAGTCAGGGTGTTGGCGCAATTAACCAGAAACCAGTCTAGTTGATGTTCCTAAATATCTTTATTAACTTATAATTAATTACTCAGCTCCATTTCCTAATAATCATTTCCATCCCTTTAAAAAATGCGTGCCCGTGAAGCGGCACGTCTTTCCTAGTCGATCATTCCATTGTCTCTGAAGATTTCAACCCTTTGCATCCAGCTTCTAGAAATACCACGCATCCCCACAAGACCTATTACGTATACACCGAAGATGAGGAATGGGCGGAGTGACGCTGCCAATCAACTCCAACCCTTTTATCTATTTTCCCCGCGATGCTTCCTCACCGATACTTCGTAAATTAATAGTGTTTAATTGATAATTCCTATTTTCTCTAGAAAAAACCCCTTTTAAATATTCTTACGGTTAGTCCCCATGATAATTCCCTACTTACTTACACACACACATACACACACACACACACACACACACACACATACACACACACACACACATATATATATATATAGTCAGTATGAATTCAGTCTGACATGTTTTGTTGATTTTGCGGATAAATATGACATCGCAAAATAATGAATCAAATTACGAATCAAATTATCTAAGGTCATTCTGCTCTATTTATCTTCTCCTCTATGCAGCATTTTGACACAGAGGTTTGTAAGAGAGATTAAAAGTGGATCTACTGCCAAGTCTCTATATAATTACTGCGATTTCATTGATAATTATCGGTATTACTGCTACTATTATTTGAACATATCATCGCTAAGATATAACCACAAGTAAAATTTTGATTATGTTTGGAATCATAAATTATGCCTAGTAACGAGTATATTAAAAAGTCTGGTAAAATTATTTATTTATTTATTGATTTTTGTATCCAGGACGACAAGAAATTTTCATGTGCATGATAATGCGGAAAACAAAATAATTTACTTTAACACCTTATTAAAAAATATGTAAAAGATAAAATCAAACCTAAAAAAATTGTAACTTAATAATATAAAGTAAAGGAACCATTTTATTTCTTGCCATTGCATAGTTTAATGATTCTTTTACCAGTTTAGTCATTCTTTAATGTTTTTGCATATGTTTAGTAATTTTTTTCAAAACGGAGAGTTTCTCAGTTTTGCTAACTGCGTTTTAATTTTGAAGGTATTCGGTTGTGAAGGAAAAATCTGAAATAGGGCTCATAATTCGGCAGTGTTACACAACAATGAACCGACCCACGAACGTTTAAAAGTTTTGTTACATATGGCAATTTTTTTGGAACTTAATCCATACAAATATTGCTGCCGAGACTGCTGGCCATTTTTTTTTAGGGGGCACCGTATAGGTGGCCAGCATTAACCCCTACAAGGCGGTCCCGTAATTTAGAACCGAATCAAGTGAAGAGACCGGAAGATGATCATGTGACGAGACCCCGCACCTCCAGGGGTAAATTAAAAAACTTGGAGGACATTGCACCACGACAGATTTTACGTGCACCAGCCGCCATTAACGTTTAAAAGTTGAATTAAATATCTAGTTGAGTGCGCTGCATATTTAACTATCTGGGAAAAATAACATTTTTCTAGGTCAAATTATCTTCATTTTATTAATTGAAGGAACAACCATCAGCAACTGTAATTTTTAATTTAATGTTATATTAAACCTCAATTTTCTAATTCAGTGTACAGTAGGTTGGTTCTTTATTGTATAACATTGTTCAATTATTAGTAGACAAATATGCCGTCGCTGAAGCTAAGCGTGAACGTGCGCCTGAAACTCCATTGCCACCATAGGCGTAGCGTCGGGGGGGCACGGGGGGGCACGTGCCCCCCCAACTGAACTCGAAATTTATTAAAACTTAATAGAGTTCAGTTAAAATCGGAAAATTGTAGAAAACTTTTAAGAAAGTTGGGTTTTTTCCCGCATTTTCAAACTGTGAAACTGAATATTCCGATTATGTCTTTAGCCTGAACATAGATTTTAACAATGATATGATCCATAACAAAAATTCGATGCTATATTTTTTCCTCGGTAAAAATCCTTTGCGCTCAGACCACACTCTTTACCCCCTTAGGGTCGTTGAACTTACTCCCCCGCACCCCTTGAAGGAATGCGCTACAAAGGGTCGCTATCAGTGTTCCTGGAAACACGAAGCAGGCGCTGGGTGGAGAATTTTAATGGTCTAGCGGCTGGCCTAGACCACACCACTTTCTATATCCACCTCTACCAGTCAGTAATTCTTTGTGTGTTGGTTTCAATTCTTTGTTTTCGTGCACGCTTTATCAAATCATTGTTTTTGTACGTTTGAAAATGTCAAAACAGAAATCAGTACTTTCTTTTTTCAAAAAAGTCGGTAGCTCGAATAAAAAAGTTGATTTGTTAAACCAAGAAAATATCTAGAAGCAAGTAGTGACAGTAGCATTAATAAATGTCCCAAGTCCAACTATGGTGATAATCAGCTGATGCCGATACCATCCTGTTCAACAAATCTCGATGTGGAGGAAAAATGGCCTAGGCCTATGGACGTGGTGGAAAGTAGTGATAGAGATCCTGCTCTGGGTCTACAATCAGCGGATATTTCTAGGGGTCCATTCCAGCCTGTTGATTGTTTCAAGGTAAGCAAAATACAGTTAAAATCTAGACAGTTTAGAAACACGTGGTATTCTGAATTTGGTTGGGTTGAATACAGCCCCATTTTGAATGCTGCATTTTGTTTCTCTTGTCGTATTTTTTGCAAAGATAAAACAGGGCGTGGAGAGGAGTCATTTACTAAAATTGGGGTGACAAACTGGAAAAAAGCATTGGAAAAATTTAGAAAACACGAAAAAAGTGATATGCATCTAAAGTCTACCCAATTTCTTAAAGAATACCGAAAATCTGGCAAAACAGTTGCAGACTCTTTGTCTTCAGCACACACTAAAAAAGTTTAATAAAATCGAAAATATGTAAAATTCATTATTGAAACTATTTTGTTCCTTGGAAAACAAGGTCTTGCCCTAAGAGGATATTGTGAGGGTTCGGTGTCTTTAAATAGAGGTAATTTTCAGGAGCTACTTGACCTTAGGTCAAAAGATAAAGGAGAAGATATAATAGCACTGATGAATTCATCAGTTCATTCATACAGGAGTCCCCAGATACAGAATGAAATTATAGATTGTATAAAAAGTGAAATGATACAATATATCGTGAAATAGTTAGAAGAGGTTACGGCCTATTCTATAATTTGTGACGAAACAACAGATGTTTCCACTCGTGAGCAAGTGAGCATATGCATTCGCTACATCACTAACAATGACGAAAATGTCCGAATTAAAGAGAGATTTCTGGGATTTGTTGATGTTGCAGAAACAACAGGTCAAAACTTACATTCGGTTATTAAAGGGTATATACAGCAAATTGGAATAAATCTTAATAAAATGCGTGGTCAGGCGTATGACGGTGCTAGTCAAATGAGTGGAAAGTTCAATGGCGTAGCTGCAAGGTTTCAGGAAGAAGAGCCTAGGACATTATACAGTCATTGTCATGCCCATTTGTTGGATCTTGCTGTTATGCGGTTTTGTGAAGAAGTAAGAGAGTTGCGAAATTGTTTGTCCATAATAAATTCTCTGTATATTATCAATGCTTCTGCCAAGAGGTTTTCTATTTTTGAATCTATATGTAAACAAAATGAAGAGGCTAAAAGTAAATAGCTGATTAGTTTGTCACAAACAAGATGGACTGTTCGTCACCGTGCTATAAGGGTTATCTTAGAGCAGCTCCCAGAAGTTTTGGAAGCAATGGAAGTTGTGGCAAGTGACGCTTCCAATAGAAAGGTTGCAGCTGAAGCAGATGGACTAATAAAGCAGGCGAGTAGTTTTGAATTCATCTTCAGCCTTAAACTCATGTACAACGTTCTAAGCCTGACTGACATACTGTCGAAAGAGCTTCAAAGTGAAACGTTAGACATTTCCAAACTGTTCAGTAAAGTTGAAGCTGTTATCGACAGTATAAAACTTCAACGAAATGATCAAGGTTTCATTCACTTATGGAACGAAACAGAAGAACTTTGCAAAGTTTTTTCCACCAAAGGCTTGTATGTTGACAGACTCTCCTTGCTTCGAAAACGGAAGAAACCAAAAAGGCTTGAATATCATGATGCGTCTGAATCTTTTTATCATCACACCTCGGCAGAAGGGCAATGTAAAATAGAAATTTATTTTGCGGGGCTTGACATTGTAGTAAGTAACCTCCAAGCACGATTTTCTCAGAATGACTACGACAAAATCAATTCCATTATCCAGCTTTTGTTGGATTGGGATAGCTTAGATGAAACTGTTGTTGGGAAAATCCAAACCTTTTATCAGTTGTCTTCAAGTCTTTCCTCACAGCTGAAGTTTTTTCACTGCTTCTCTAGAAAAAAAATTTTATAAAAACAGACAAGAAAAATCCAAACATAAATCTGCAAGAGTTGGCACAGTTTTGCACTAAAAACGGCCTGAAAAACAATGTACCTGAAGTGATACATCTCTTAGAAATTGCTCTTTCATGGCCTATCACAACTACGACCGCAGAGAGGTCATTCTCTACCCTGCGAAGGCTCAAAATTTACTTGAGAAGCACGATGAAAGAAGAACGCTTAAGTGGACTTGCCATAATGGCAATAGAACATGAACTGACGCAGCTGTACTCGAGTGAAGAGAAACTGGACTTGCTTGTGGAAAAATTTTCAAGGCATTCTGAAAGAAGACTTTTATTAAATTAAAGAGGGCTGTTATGGCCAAGTACGAGACAAGGTTTACCAATGTGTTAAACAGACATTTAAAATACACTGTAAAAACTTGTAGAACTTGCCTAGAATCATTATTTTATATTTTATTTATTAACTTAAGATTTTTCAAAGTTTCAATATTTGTTGTTTAAGAAAAGAGTTTGTAGTAATAAAAGCACTGATTTTGACTAGAAAGTGATTTAACTTTACCATCCCTGTCCTGTGAGGGAACGTAAAATAAAATATTTTTTGTATTTTGAGTTGAGAGCTAATTATAGCAGAGGTGTGATAGGTTTTTTGTTGAATAATTGAAAATCAAATACAGCAATCAAATAACATTTTTATTAAAATGAGTTACGTTTAGGAGATGTTGCTTTCGTA